>JAANYP010004831.1:71743-184243 GCA_020465985.1 Centrapalus pauciflorus | reverse complement strand
AAGATGACTGCATCATGAATAATCAATCAATCCATGACTACCATGATATCAAACTCTTTCATTTCCATGAGAATCACATCAATAGTGAAATTATGAAAATCCAAGGTAAGTATACAATCATTATAGATTGTATCAGTTGTTAGAGACGGTTCATCGACAATTTCAACATTAACAGGAAAAGATAACACATCATGCACAATGGACAACTTAGATGCAAATGATTTTGAAATGAAAGATAAATTTGCACCAGAATCAAACAAAACTTTAGCACGTATAGAGTTCAAAAGATATGTACCCATCAATAATCATTTGAAAGGATCGAGCTCATGCTCGAGAGGGGTCGTCACTCTTTGATTGGAAGGAGACGCTCGTGGTATAAGGTTTCGTAACCAAACCTTGACTCTCTCATGGCTTATAAGTGGGGCACATCTTAACTAAGTGCCCTGTGAGACCACACTGATGACATGTATCATTTTTTCAGGGACAATTAGGGCGAACATGTCCTGGCTCCCCACACCAATGATTGTAAATCCCAGCCACACTACATAGCCCTTGGTGAGATCAGCCACGCGAACCTAGATTCAGATGGTGTCGAACGCCATGGAAACTGAGATGAAGAATACACTGGAATCTTAAACTTCATGGAAGACTGTGGATGAGAAGATGGACCAGTATCCGATTTCTTAGAGTGAAAAGAAGATGTCTGGCACTGAAAACCACGAGAAAATTCAGACTTATACTTCTTAGATGAAGGGGCATGAGTATCAGCACGCGACGCCTCATATTTATGAGACAAGGCAAACTCCACTGCTTTGTTATAATAGGCGATATCTCGATCATTAACAAACTCATGAATATCTTGTCGAATATCTTGTGAGCCTCATCCATTATCAAACTTCAGGCAAATTAAGATTTAGAATTAAATACGCGAACACACTCGCTAACACTGAGGGAACCTTGTTGGAGATTAATAAATCCCCTCCTCATCTTCTGAACTAAAACAATAGGACAAAATCTTCATTCAAAGCAGATCTTAAACTGATCCCATATAAGAGTGTCAATTATGTCAGCACCCTGAAGAAGCCACCAAATCGTCCCTCCATAGAAGAACTGCATCAATCAACTGATTTAGGTGTAGTTAACTTTGTTCCTTCCCTCGATCTGACCAACCCAGAATAGTTTCTCTATTCGTTTGATCCAGTCGTTAGCAGCCTCTGGATCAATGATCCTTTAAACTCAAGCGGTCTACACCCCACAAAATCCTTATAATTCGGGATTTTATCTCTCTTTCGGGACTTGGAAAACTCAAACTTTGTCTTCTCTTTATGCTTTTCTCGATCATCAGCATCATCTTTATCATCTTAATTATGGCTAAGGGTCGCTTGAATCAATCGGAGATGATTAGCCATCATCTCGTCATAATGCTTATCTCAAGCATTTTAAAAACTTTGTTCAAACTCCTCGTCACTTACATACTTTTACAAGGCTACATTGGAATTAGGAACATCAACTATCATCTACACTAATAAACTACAACATCTGATGAGTCATGGTGATCTACCTGATTCCCAAAACATAATTCTTCAAAACTTTTACCAAAAGAAGCTTGATATATAATCAAGCCTTAGATATAGTATAAGACCCAACTTTCATAAGAGTCTTAACTAAAAGATCCCAGCTGATAGTATAAAATCAACCACAAATTAACATAGATTCATAAAAATATACAGTTAAAATATTACAAGTTTGAAATTAAAATTAACAAAGCTATACTCTAGTTATTCTATTACAACACATCATAAACATATTATAATCCCTACATGCCACATCTTCATATATCCATATAAGTACCACAAAAGTTGAGTCAGGGATCTAGTATACTTCAAGCTTCAATACACAATGAACCTAAGTAGGTTCAGCTGGTGCCTTTCCTTTACCAACAAGATAACACAACATCCGCAAGCTAATTTTCTTAGTGAGTTCGTAGATATTTACAATTAACATGCATTTATTTGCGGGTTTTGGTTCCTTGCTCTTTATTTATTTAGCTCTGCTCTGCTCATCACAAATCAATGCTTAAAGGAACCGATTTTGATAATTATAACACGCGACTTTACCCAGGATAATGATTTCACCACACACACTCATAAGTGGGCGCTTACCACGTACTGGGCTAGCACCAATAATTGTCGTGTGTGTATTATTGAAGTGCTCTTGACCTTTGTATTGCATTGTGCTTATGTAAATAACACATATATGTTAGACTTCCACTCAATCAGTGAACAATAGTGTTGGTGCTAAGCTATGCAACTGATTATTCTTGTACAATTGAGAGATTAGAAGAGAATATGCTCATATGCCAAAGCTTAAGATACGCTCAAATGTCAATGGTCAATATAATCGAATCATCATGCTATGTAGCTTATTCCAAATTACATAAAATCAAGAGAATGCCAAATAAAATGCTACGCTTGTGACATAAGTCTCAAATTACATAACATGTAGTATAAAGTAAAATCTACAACTCACAGATTATGTTTAAGGTGCTTCTTTGCTCTGTTTTAGCTTTATTAGTTGTATTTGTGCTTTAGCTCTTGCTTTGATGTTCAATATATGTAGTGGGTTACAACCACATCCTGAATTATATTAGGGATACAAACACGCTTTACAACTTGTAATTGCCTTTTCTTGTGCTCTTTAATCTTATATTTGGATGCCTATTAGCTCTTTAAATGCTCATATGTTAATCATATCATTTTATGATATTTCATAAGTTTCTGATTTATTCTTGTATTCAACTTTGTGTTACAGTTGTTAATCTTATTAATTTGTAGCTTATATGTATGCTTTGTAATTCATTTATATGTCATTGGTCTCTTTTCAGATGTTCATGCATGTTGTTGTGTAATATTATCATGACCAAGAGACTATAAATCTCTGTGTCCGGAACCTGGATTTGTGACCTTCCTGTGTTGACAGAGAGTCGTTAGTCTCTAGGTATTAATACTTATCCTACATGACATTAACATGACTAACAAGCACACATATACTCCTAGACTTAAAACACATTTGAACACACATTTATGCATACATGGTAGCTTGTAAATGATTTGTGCACGCATCACCCTTCACCTCGAGACTTAAAGTCTCGGGGTCCAAAGGATTATGTTTCAGTGTTCACTCACCAAATATACACTCCGAGACTTTGCCTTAGTTTATGCTCAACATCACTCCCCACCCCGAGACTATAAGTCTCGGGGTCTAAAGCTCTTCAAGCAGCCCCAATTTATGAGTCAGGGTCCTCATCAAGTCAATGACCACTCTGAAGCTTTAACACTCGGAGTCCCTCACAACAAAGGCCCAAAGGCTGAGGTTTCTCAGGGTCCAAGGCCTTTATCGGCCAAATGAAATTCCAGCCAAGGCTGATACTATAAGTTTCGGTTCCTTCATCCTTTCTTGATTAATTGACTTCTATTTTATTATATAACACTAATTAGACACTAGATAAACACATGCGGGTTCATTATTTGATGTTTAGATGATGAATTGAACTTCAAATTTGAAGTTTCTTTCACCATTTCTATGCAAATGATTTCCAGAAGCCGTAAACACACACATGGAGTTTATTTTGGAAATTTAAACATGAATTACCTTTGATTTTTGTATATTGTTGTTGCTTGATATCAATTTGATGATTCTCCAAATATTTCAAGCACAATTCTCCATTAATTAATTGGCAAACCTAGAGACAATTTGTGTTTGATAGGTGTTTGTAGCGAAAGTGTATTTATGAGAGAGCAGATGATGATGAAAATGAATCACCAAGTCGTCTAATACATGTTTTATTTTATACTTTAACTAATTGACATATTGCATCCCTTAACCTTAACTTTGAATAAGTAACACATTTAAGCCAAACTTAATATAACTTTATTAATTAACATAAAGTTATACTTATTTAGGCTAAATTATGCTAATTAAATTAAGGGACGTTACATCTAAAGCTAGCAATGTCCTTGCCCTTACCACTATCCTGTCCTGAGATGCATAAAATAAATGGGTAAGCAATTATAAATTGCTAGGTGAGTTACTAGACTGATATATAGGACATATAACATACAACATGAGTGCAAACAGAGCTATATGATATAGTGTAGAATACATGTGATGCATCATAACAAGTAATTATGGGAACAGATGCCAATTCAACAGGTCAAGAGGGAGACTCAAGAACCTACCTGTTGTCAAGCCCGGGTTAGAACTACGACATGGCAACCACGAAACCAACCGACACTCGAAGTCTGACCACTTACTCTGTAACCTTCCAGAAGTAGGATTTATATGCAGAAAGACGCAGTAGGATGTTTAATGAATAATATGTAAGTTGGACGTCCAGTGAGGCTAAATGAATTAGCATAATCTCAATAACATGGTTTGATAAAGTATGAACAAGAGGTCATATATCATAATGAATAATGCTACAATTGATAACTTATCAAGCAACAAGGCACCATGACCATATATCGTGTGTATAATGAATCTCAATGATAAAGTGATGCGTGCAAAATGGCACAATGAGATGAACATGTATATATGAATGCACCACACACATCAATTATAGAACTCACAACAATAACTATTTATAGCCTTAAAGTAGCGGTAGTCGTCGAAATCCTCTTTGGAGCTCGACTATAACACTTAGGGAGTGTTTGATAGCACTTATCAGGTTTTGATAAGATGTAACCTCTTATTCGGTAAGAGAAAAATACTGATAAGTGCATTTGATATGCAGAAGACATAAGAGTCAAAATTCGATCAGACTTTGATATGATTCTTATCACCACTTATCACACCAAAATAATACACTTCTCTCCTCCCCCCACCCCACCCCACCCTACCCTACCCTTCCCTTACCCTTACCCCATACCCTACCTCACTCACCATATCCTACCCTAAACTCCAACCCCACCCCACCTTCAACATACCCTACCCTCAACCACCTCACCCCACCCTACCCCAACTACCCTTAACTTACTTATACCACACCATCCTCATCCCCACCCTCAACCCTACCCCACCCATCAAACATACCAACCCCATCCCACCCCTACCCTTATCCCACCCCACCTCTACCTCACCCACCCCCACCCCCACCCCTTAAACCTACCCACCGCATCCTACCCTACCCTTAGCCCTCAAATCTACCCACCCTCACCCACCTTACCCTTCAACCTACCCACCCTACCCTTACCCTACCTTACCACCACCCTACCCTATTTTACCCCACCCCACCCTCAATCTACCCACCTCTACTATACCCATTTACCCATATTTATTATGACGAGAAATATTTCAACAAATTTTTATAAAAGTTTATTATTTTTTCAATAACATATCTATATAACTTATAAACTATGGTTATTTGGAAGTTAATAAAAGTAACCTTATAAACTTGATTATTACTTATAAACTTGAATTGTTACTTGATTCTTGAAAGCATGTTGGTTATATATTTCTTGAATGCATTTATGTTACTTTTTATAACTTATAAACTTGAATTGACTTCTTATTTGAATCTTGTTAATGCTATTTGAATGTTTTTCAAATGTTTACATGAATCAATTTGATTCAATGATATTATTGTTACTTGATATATGACCTGTATCAAAAATATATGTTTGATTTTGAGAATGAATATGTAAAATTAATAAAAATAACAGAATCAATAATTTACAAAACAAACAGACTTATTGAATTCTCTTATCAGATCTCAGTATCATTTTAGGACCACCTCTCATCAATCAGAAGTTAAATCAGACATCAGACAATTTACCTCTTATGCAATCAAACAACACCTTAGCCTTCCAAACCAAACACCGATGTGGATTTTAATGTCCAACCTATAAACAATTCATTTAGGGTATTTATAAGTTTATTATATAGTGTCATCATATAATTATAGGCATAAAGTGAATAAAACTAGCATGAAACAAAAGAAATTGACTTTCGTGCAATAGATTCGTATTTTGGCCATAACTTTTTTCATACAAACTCCAGATTTAGGTGATTAAAAAGCCCAGACGAATAGGAGACATGTGGCTACAATTTTTATGTTTCAAAAAACTGCAAAATGTCTGAACATATAGGCATGACGACTCTGTTTTTACTGCTGGGTAGTGTAGGGGAGTTTGACAAATTAAGTTTTTTTTATGTGTTTCTTCCTTCCCAACTCAATTCTAACCCATCCATCCATACATACATACATACATACAATACATACACACACACACACACACACACACACACACACACACTTTTTATCATATGTTAAACATTATAAATAATTAATTTATCTAATCTAACTTAGCTTCATAAGGCTTTAAAAATCTTTAATACTCATATATGTAAGTTTAAACTTATCAATAACAAGGCTTAATAACCTATTATTTTGGGAAATAATTTGCATAGTATTTATCTAGCTTTTGGGTTTAAACCCAATCAACAAAATTCAAACAATACAACTTCTTCCTGATGAACTAATTGTGTAAGTTTTATCTATTGATGTTTCTAGTAATCTTGCTTTATGAATTTTTGTGTAAACATCCATCTTCCAAATTTTGTCATGGATGATTCATTCAAGGGGTTTGAAGAACTCCATTTATAACCAACTTAAGACAAAGAGAGGAGATTGCATACATTTATTAACACAAGTGTTTCTTTAATTTGGTTAGCAACTCTTCTAAATCTTCAACCACTTCATGTAAACACAAGAACCCTAACTTCTCTTTTGTTTGGTTCTTTCTAGAAATAGGATGTGTAGTGATTTGAGGCGAATGATCATGTACGAATTGTCATTAGCTTTGATTGCCCAAATTAATTTTACAATTTCCATTTTAAACCCTTAGCATTCTTCCGCTTAAACACATTAGTCTTATAAGTGTACACACCTAATGCCCCTTAATACTTTTGGTGTATTATACTCTTGTACTTGTTGCTTAAATCATTGTACACAAGCCATCAAAAATATATTACAATCATTTTATGCTCATAATACAAGTTAATTAAGCATGGTTACATACATGTTTAATTTAATTTAATTTATATATTTATTTAAATATTTTTTTTAGATATCACAAAGTGGTCATTTAACCAAATAATTACTTATGAATGAATCATTATATCTCATTTAATTCATCATTTAAAGATGTAATTAATAATTTAAATATTATTTTAAATTAGTGGACGTTACAATATTTTATTAGTTATTTTACGAAATAATTAGTTGGGTCATTACAACACACTAGTTAACCTGTAACACCCTACTTTTACGACTAATACCACGTAGGACTGATAGTCCACGTCATCCAATTATAAACATTATCATCAAGGGTAAACAACTATTAAACTACTAATATCCACAACATCATAACAGTTACGGCTAAACGGGAACCAACCCCCGTTAATAAGGTCTGTCAACCACAACTTGAGTATAGGTTACAATCATCCTAAATATCGCTGGCTGATAAGCCAAACCACAAAACATCAAGACTACTTACGAAAGTAGTCACTAGCTACCGTCGTGGCGGGTCTCGACTACTGCCCGCTATGTCCCTAGCCTCAGTCCTCGCACCTGAGATCCACATTTAAGACAACATTCAGCGGGAAGCTGGTGAGTTACTATAAACAACTTTAAAACAGTTAGCACAATATAACGACTAATAATCAACGTGCGGCCGGCCTCAACTGCCCGACGCCTCATCGGGAGCCACCCGGGATAGCCTGTATAGCCCACTCCACAAAGTAGTGGCTAAGTCAGGACCTCTGAGTTGGGAATGACCCAACAGGACTCTCTACTCTGCGTATCACAACTATACGCGTAATCAATGTGCTCTGCTCTGTGCTAACAAGTATCAACATATGAAAGGGATCCGCACTGGACCCGGGTAATAAACAACAAAGTAAGTAACTCACGTGAAGCACGACTACAACCTCGCTATCAACGACGATCTCTACAGGTCCCAAGCTTAACTACGAGTCCTAGCAACAACAAATACAACAACACTGTAACGACTAGCGCATAAACCCATTACAACTATACTACTAAACTCATAGACTCAACATAAGTCAACAGGTCAAGACCCACGAGCGCGACCAAGATCGCGGCCAGGATCGCGGTCGCGGTCATCTCATCGCGGCTAGGCATCGCGATCGCGATGCCTCCCGCGTTGTCCCTTTCATCGCGATCGGGCTCACATTAACGCGGCCGGGATCACTGGCCCGCGATCGTTCTCGGTCGCATTCTACTTGCCAGCGACCACGTCCGTCGACTCACCCTGATCGCAGTCGCGACCAGGAAAGCGCGGGCGCGATGCGGCGACGAACAGAGCAGTTCATGCTTTGTTTTTATACAGCCATGAAGATTACTCTCCAACTCGATTTCACAGTTATCAGGGGCTATAACTCAACCCCAATTCCATTCTAACTATGTAATACAACAGCTTAACATATTAGCCACGAAGTTACTAACCTTGGGAGCTTTTACTTCTCGGATTTGAGCTTCCAAACTATAAAGATGAAGATAGGCTACAGGTTCCTTGATTATGGCTGACTTCTTGCTTTCTCTCCAAGTCCCTCTCTCTTTCAGCTGATTACACACACACATACACTCTTGAGATTTTGTGGAAGTGAATGAAGAGAAGCAGCCATTTAATATATATACGTTTTGGGTCCAAAACCCAATTAAAACGAGTACGATACTCAATATTCACTAGGTAAACACCTGTTAACCCAATTAATCTCAAATCAACAACTCGGGTTTGGAATATTAATTAACTCATTAAAACAACCCCAAACCCATAATTACTACTAAACCGGTTATTATCTCAACCGATTAAGATTTACATGTAATAGCAACTTACTTCACCAATTCACGTGTAATTAATCAATTAAATTCCACCAACTCATCAAGATCATTTCCAAAGCCAACAAATAAATTACATGTACCTGCTGCTAGTCTCTGGATGTTACAGAACCCTACGATTAAATCTGGAGAGGTAGACGTAAACGACGTATATAAGGATATAGTGTATTTGACTGCTGTTGTGGTTGTGAAATAAAGAAATCTACATAATGAGAGAGAGAATGTGGTGGTAGACATGGTGGTTCTTGATGGTGTAGTGTTAGTGGTTCTCGGTGGTGGTTGTAGCTGGTTGTGAAGCTTCAAGTGAGTGAGACAAAGAGAGCATAAGAGTGTATAGAGAGAACAAGTTTTGATATGTTGAAAATAAGATTTGAAAATTTAAAACAAATTAATAATTTAATGAAATTAAAAAAATCACTGATAATAATATATATAAATAAACTTTATTAAATAAATAAAAATTCTAAAATTTAATAGTTTATTGTTTAACTTTAGAAATGGTCTTTGTAACGGTGAAAAGATAAAATTATTATTGAAGTTAACTCCTAAATTAATAACAGTTAAGTTATGGGACTAAAATGTTACAAAAATTATTTTCGGAGACCATTTGTGTGATTAATTTGTTTAAGAGATCAAATTTATAATTTTACATATACCACAGGGACTATTTGTGTAAGTTACTGTTTTGAATATCGAAAGGAAAAATAAATGAAACCCTTTTATTCTTTTTCTGGATATAAACAGATCTCTTCCATGGTTCCTTTGACAGACGGTTTCTTTTAGGAGACGATTTTTCCTCCACTCACCGATCTTCATCATATCACTTTTCTCCGATTCCCCACCGACGAAGAACAAATTGTTACTGAATTGTTTGATCGAGCTGTTTTCGTGACACAATTCATAGGTATGATTCTTTCAACTTCTTTAATCCATGGATTTGTTTGGTAGATCAATGGAAATCTGATTAATTTTTGGTGTTTTTTAGGTTTTTTTTTTTATTTCAGAATTTGAGTGGTGATTGAAGAGGGTTTTCTTATTAAAAGATTCAAACAATCTAGCTGGAAACCTAAATTTATAAGTATCTATACTGTGATGTCCGATTTCAAAATCATGTTAAAATTTGTAAGGAATTGGTGCACGTAGTTCGTATAGAAGTGGATCAAGATGAAAGAAATTGATTGATGTTTTTTTTCCTAGATGCGAACGTAAAGGGAATTAGGAAAACCGTTTCTTTCTTGTGCAAGATCTCTACTTGATTTTGCTTGCTGATCTATATTATCTATTAATCCGGTTTTGTTGAATAAGTTTACAAGAATTTGTTAGAGATATAAGTTTTGTGGATGATAGGTTTCTTGTAGGCTTTTAATTTTGGTGTGGCATAGATTATCAATAATATGACTGTCTTCTTATGAAGTCTGATTATTGTGGGTGTTTCAGGTCAATCAGTTGTTTGTTGGTTTGTTAGTTACCATTTTGTAGATTAAAGCTTGAATCTTGATGCAAGACAGATTTTGAAGTTAGGAGCAGAGAAAGGATTAGTAAACAATAACAATATTGAACTTGGTGTAAATGTTTCCTACCAAAGGCATCTGAGCTATTATGAATTATGAGGATTGCTTAACACAATCAGAAAATAATACTCTGACTGTTTGTAATTCAATCGTGTAATGTTCAATCTTGAGGTTTTACATCCTTTTTTACAACTAGATAAGCCTAACGGCTAATACTTATCTGAGTAATTATTAGATAAATATCAACTATCCGAATACATATCTCACAAAATTTTGTCTTGCTCTAATGTTAGGATCATGCAATAAAACTCGGACTTAAAAACGAGCTGAGTTTTTTTATTTATATTTTTATATTTTTTGATTTTTCCACAAAGTAAAGTAAATGGAATAAAACTGAAATATTTCTAAAATTCAGAAAATCTTGTTGACTAGAACTATCATCACAAAGAATTTCTGTATGATGATATCCTAGTTTTTTTAATAGTGTTGTCGTTTGTATACGTACTATTTGTTTCTAAGTATAAAAACCTATCTAACATTCTTATTTTTCATTATGCTTTTTCATAAATTTTTTACTGGCCATTTCTGCAGGAACAATGTCCGTTGCTAGGCCTCATCATGCTGAAAGCAGTCAATTTCCTGGTGATTTTAGATCTTCCTTCGGGATAAATCACCCGCATGTGTATGGCTCAGCCTCCACAGCCTTCACTTCCAACAGGCGTTACAGTAATAATAACCATAGAAGAAGCAATAACAACTCTCAAGATTTCTCAAACGAATCTAGACAGCAATATAACATGTATGGTTACGCTGATCCCGAAGCTTCTTTACCTTCTTTTAAGAGGAGGAAGTTTTCTGCCACCAATTGGGAAAGTTATGGTACATCGTATAATCAATCTTGCACATATGAGTATTCCCCTTCTAGCTCAAAGATCCCTTTCCTTCCTCCTGTAACATCCGATGCCAATGCTAAAGCTTCTACCTTTAATAGCTATAAGCGTGACCGTACAACATTTGAAGATGAGGATACTGAATTTATGTCAAGGGATGAGATTGAGAGGTTTTCTCCCTCCAGAAAAGATGGTATTGATGCACTGCAGGAAACGCATTTGCGATACTCTTACTGTGCATTTCTTCAGAACCTTGGAGTTCGTCTTGAGCTGTAAGCTACGCTTTTTTGTATATTTCTACTTATATCCGCAAATCCTGACATTGACATTTAAGATCAAGCATTATTAACCTGTTTAATTGTGTTCATTTGTTTGACCACTTTTTATTTTAATTTTACTCACAGGCCACAAACTACCATTGGAACTGCTATGGTTTTATGCCATCGGTTTTTTGTTCGGCGGTCGCATGCATCCCATGATAGATTTGTAAGTTGCTGCTTTTCATTTATAAGGGAATTTATGAAAATATGATATTAAAATTACTATTACCTCAGAAGTTTAGTGGATCTTTGATGTTACTATTATTTCATACAGACCTCTTTTCCTATTGCTATTCCTTATCATTTAATTTGAAATATATACACATTTACCAACTTATACGAACTATAGTAATAACTGTTATAAGGAAACCTAATACTGCTTAGTTTTAGGTCTATTACCTAAATGGCTAAATCCCTAGTAGTTCCTTGATGTGTTCTAATTGATCTGCAAAACTTCTCCGGATATATAATTTATGACTATTTTTGGGTTTGTATTGTGAAGTTATGATGCTCATACAATTATTGTGCAGTTGATTGCTACTGCTGCTCTTTTTCTTGCTGCAAAATCTGAGGAGACACCTTGTCCTCTGAACAATGTCTTGAGAGCATCATCAGAAATTTACCACAAGCAGGATTTCAATGTACTCTGCTATCTACTCCCGGTGGTGAGTACTTAACTTTCTATTTTATTGACATCTGCTAGGAACGTGTTTGATATTTCACTTATAAGTTGGTTGTTTTGGTTTATGTCTTAACAGGTGAAATGAGTTAAATAATAAATTTCAGCTAAAAAGGAAATGGGTCGAAGGGGTTATCCGTGACCGAAGCTACTTTTAGTACAACTAACACCCTAAATCGTATTGGAATAATGTAGTTTCTTAAATTATATTTGACACATTAATTATTTGTAGAAATCTACAAAAATGGAAAAAAATGTTTTTGGACCAAAACCCTTGACCCGATCCTTTTCAACCTTGTTATAAGGAATTGCCTGTTTTGCGACCTCTTGTGTCAGCACTTCTGTGATCATTTTGTCTGATGCACCACTACTGAACAGGATTGGTTCGATCAATACCGAGAGCGTGTGATTGAAGCTGAGCAAATGATTTTGACGACTCTAAACTTTGAGCTTAATGTGCAGCATCCATATGCCCATCTTACATCCATTCTTGAAAAATTAGGCCTTGGCCTTGCACAGTCGCTTTTGGTAAATCTGGCCTTGGGCTTGGTCAGTGAAGGGTAAGCCCTTCATATCTCTTCCCTTTATCAAGCTTTATGGAATCGAAATGGATATGTTGGATTGTTGTTGCTTCTTTTTTTGAATTTAGAAATCTTACCTAATTAGTTTTTCAGTTTGTTCGTATCATTGATATTGATTGGTGGCGTATCTAGTGGATGGATTTTTTTGGTGCCCTTTGTTACTTGATCCAGTAATGTTCCTTGTGTGTTGTGTCGTCTGCATTGTTTATTGATTTTTTGGATTGACAAATAATTGCAGGGGCAATAGAAGAGTAGCATGCACGCCTGTATGATTTTCTTAGCTGGTGGATAGATATGCTGTTCGTGTAGAGTTTTATTTCTCATCTGAAGTTGAACAACTGATGTGTT
This sequence comes from Centrapalus pauciflorus, assembly GCA_020465985.1. Taxonomy (NCBI): domain Eukaryota; kingdom Viridiplantae; phylum Streptophyta; class Magnoliopsida; order Asterales; family Asteraceae; genus Centrapalus; species Centrapalus pauciflorus. The sequence goes on along the minus strand of JAANYP010004831.1, from coordinate 170,994 downwards.
TCGATGCAGTTTCTTTAAAGTTCTTTCTTAACTTGATCTCTAACCTTAGATGCTAGATTACAAGCGCTGCGCAACCAATCATATAGCGTTCTTTTGTGCCCGTATGTCAGGGCCCAAAGCTTACTATTTTGTTACTAGATTACTAATCAATGCACCTGTGAAGAAAAAAAATGCTCCAACAGAAACCATTGCTTGGGCTCACTTGCCTTACCCAAAAAAAATTTGTTGCTTTTTTTTTTTATCACGATTTCACTCAAAAAGCTACTAGGCACATATTTTCTATATTTTCCTGTTATAATCGTACTTATAAAGCTTAATTCAGTGTATTTCTTTTTGGAGTCTTAAACAAAATACAATACTACAATATTCTCATTCTATATTGAAGTATCTAATTGAATATATGTTAATTTGAGGATTAAATGTGGCAGTTGTCAAGTGTCAACCACTATTCCCTTTGGTTGTGTACTGTTGATTAATGGGTTAATGTCATAAAATGGCAACATACGATCACATTTATACCGTTCCATGCAACGTTATTTAGGTTTGTACACCCTAGGTCGTGAAACTTAGAAAAACCGTTCCCTATACTTGATTCTCATGACTAGTGCGTCTAATGACCTAGGACGTACAAAAAAATACGTAGCATAAAACAGCACAAATGTTAATAGTAGGCTGCTATTCAATGACATTAACTATGTTATGAGTGAACTTTATAGTAGAACTGCATGTATTGGCTACAGCTGGACATAAATAGACTTGTCTAGTAAGATCGAAGGGAAGGAAGAGAGCTAAAAGATCACATGATCACATGTAAGATGGAAAAGAACACTACTTTCCTCACTAGTTTCCATAATACATCTCAGCATTCATTATACACGACCCATTGCATTAGAACACAATTATATGTTCACGTATTTTTGCCTGTGGCCCTATGCACCTAGGGCACATTCTTACCATAAGGTATAGGCTGTGTGCAAATTCTGGCATAGTCTTCGCTGTAGGTGGTTCTCTGATGCAACTATTTGTGCACTCCCAATGATACAAGTTTGAACCTTTTGTCAACTTACTGTTTTAGGCAGTATACGGAGTGGTACTAAAATGTTGTAGTACATGAAGATTTCCATGTAAACTATATTGGGGGTGGGTTATCAACTTTTCATGAAATTTATTCAAGGGGTGTGTGGATTTGGAGGTTTTTATCTGAAGCACTTTTGGAAATACATATTTGCAAAACACGAATCCAAACATACCTCAGTTGTAAATCACTTTTCAGGTTTTCTGGTAATTGAACATACAAAAAAGGTATTTCCATTCTTCATCCTCTGCAGTCAGCCCATGCAGGTTTACTATGTATGTAGGCGATGCAAAACTTCCTTACTTGAAAAGCAAAGCTTTTTCTTGTTTATGTTTTTTAAGTGGGAGTATAATATCAATTACAAATTACCAAGCATGATTAGGATGCATATCTCCTTTTTACATGGAGTTTTGCAACATATATGGCACATAAACATAGGTCTGACATTGTTTTCTTTTAAATTTTTCATCAGACTTCATTATCATCACCTGATTTTGAAATGTTTTTCATGTCATGTTTCTTTTTACAGTGAAGATGAACATAGTACATGAGTATTGGTCTTGAAATGTGCATCTAGAACCCCACAGGGGTGGCCTAGCGGTTGAGGCTTAAGATTATCCAAGGAGGCCTTGGGTTCTACTCTTGCAAGCTTCAAATCATTAGGGCCAATTGCCCTTATTTGCGAATAGGTGTGATGTCTGGCTCATGACTTGCAGCCTTGCAGGATGTCCTCTGAGCCCAGGTTTATTGATGGTAGCTTGGGTGGGGTTTCCCTTGTATAGAAAAATGTGCATCTAGAATATGTCAATAGTGAGATCACATTATATACTTGGTCATAGAGTGCAACAATTTGAGTCAACATTTGGAGGGCGTGTTGTGACGAGTGTGCGACCCTCTTCTCATGTAATCTAAAAATGATAGGTTTTTGGGAGGAGAAATCTGACAGCCATGCAAACGATCATGTATCTAGCATGTGAGAATATTATAACTTTATTATAGAGAAAAAAGTTCTCTGAGGTGCCTTTATCCCAATCCTTTGTAATCCATTCAAAAGTCTTGGGTGGCAAGTAGAATTGCATGGATGATTGTCATACAAATGAAAGTGTATGCAGTTTGGAGTCCGTATGCCCAAGGACACTCGTCATTAGCTTAGCATGTCTTAGAGGTGGCAATATTGACCCATTTACTTATCGATGGGCAATTTTGGGTTCTGTTTTGTCTCTAAATGAGCGAATGGTGAAAATAAAAACTTTAACTAAAAGGTAACAAGATAAACGAGTTCAAGTGTTGAACGATCCGAAAGCCACCAGAAGTAATAAAAGAACTTCATATCGTTAGACAAAATGTGTTTCATCCAAACCAAGCCACCCATTTTGCCACCTCTAACATCTACTAATAGTTGATGGAGGAAAAAATGCCTAGCTTTAATCTTGCACGTTGGCAAGCTTACACAGAATGCAGGATATCACAGATATGGCCATTGGTTTCCTTAGACTGACGTTGCTTGCCAATTTAATTGCTTCTGCCTATTCAATTAAACTGTATATGGTGGGGATTCAAATTCTGCGGCTTGAAAATTGGGTACTGGTTTGGTGTTCCACATGGGTGTAAAATCTTTTTATGCTAATGGCACTCTGTCGGCAATTTGCGGAAGAAACCTGGAAATGTTCACCAGATGCTGCTTTCTTTTTTGGTAAGAGAAAATTGCCTTGGCTTGCCTTCTTACTTGGGACACATTGTTCAACATTCGATATTCACATTACACCGTAACTACTCGTCTCTTGGGTAATTGCTGAAAACATTGAAGCTGATGTTTGTTTTATCGTAACATTCAATTTGTGCCAGATCTTGATCACTCGTTCTATTGCTACAAAATGGTGTGTTTAATCATCAGATGGTAGTTCAAACATGCCCAACTGCTTATTTGATTGACAATATTATCCTAAAATATGGTAATTCTTTTGTAGGCTGCGCAGCTCGCTTTGGCTTCAGTTCAAACCACACCAGATTGCGGCTGGAGCTGCATATCTGGCTGCTAGATCATTAAATATGGATCTTACTTCATGTCAAAATGTTTGGCAAGAGTTCTACACACCACCATCTGTGCTCAAGGGTATGTTATTGTAATTGTTAACTTCTGTGTGTCCTTTTGCTTCAAATACATAGAACTAGAGTTCAAAATTTTTATCAATCCATATATGTGATAGTGCGTTAATTTTGGGCTATATTTTGATGCTAACAAGTGAAATTTTTTGGTAAAAAAGGGTTTGATCATTATTTAAAGTGCTAAGTGCATATAATAGCAACCTACTTTCATCATTTTATCATTTATTGCATTGCACTTATTTTTTACTATTTATAGCAACATAGTTCTATTTTATTTCATTTATAGCAATGTAATTTCATCTTTTTACCTTTCCACCCACTCTGAATGGACTTATAGCAACACAATTTAAATTAAATGAATAAAATGAAAAATATTGTTAATGTTTATGGAAACCTAGTTTTTCAAGTTTTAAGTCACACATTGCTATAAGTATAACATAGGTCCTTAAAAATTGATTTTGAGAGCATGATTCCCAAAATAGAATTTTATGGAAAGTATGGTAAAGTTTGTTGAAATCAACTCTTATATTGGTGATGGCCTTGTTCTGACCTATTTCCAAGCCCAATTAAGCTGCCTATTTTGCCATGCAAATGTTGTTACAATGTTACCTAATATCTTTACACGTTAGAGCACATTTTTAAAAACTAGGGAAACCACAATAGGATTCACTGGCATACCTGAGGTGAGATTCAAATTATTCACCTTTTATTTATTACGAGAAAATCTAACCACTTGACAAGCCAGTTGTGCTAGCGATAACATGCAATGGTTTTGACCAGTCTTTTTTTTTCTTTCTAATCCTTCTATCCCAAAATAAATGTACACGGTAGAGAAACTTACAATTATAATAATTCATGGTGATTACTACTTTTAATCTACTAAATAACAATTTTTCCTTTATATTAAATACTGAGTGCCTTGGAACAATAGAACTATTTGGGTGACATAATTACGGGTATAACTCAAATCTTTCATAAAAAGGACACTTATATTGTGGCAAACTAAAATAGAAACATGGACGCTTATTACGGACCGAGGGATTATAAAGTTTGCGTCCACAGAAACTCAATTAAGGTCTTGATTAATTTTGCATGAAACTTGCTTTTGCATAATACACACATTAACATTATATTTCTTCTTGTGCAGATGTTGTGCAGCAGTTGATGGAGCTGTTTTAAAACATAACTTGAAAGATGGTCTCACTTTGTTTCTGTAAGACAACTGGTAGCGTATATGTGTGCTTTTCATACATCGCTTTTTAGGTTGATATAAGGCTGTATAGTCGAAGTGGTGAACAGTGTTTCTTCTTTGACTTTGAAGAGAATATGTGGGTTAGTTGTGTAGGAAGCTTAATCTTCTTTTCTTCTCTTTTCCCCTTAAAAAAATCTATTATGAATTAACAAAGGGTGGGAGATTTGAACCTGCAACCATGTCATTCAAGATTTCAAGGTAAATGCATTTGGTACGAATTTTATATCTAAAATCTTTCCGGCATCATTACTTGGTGGGTATCCGGTGCAAGGCAAACTTGTTTTGAGAATTCCTTTGTTGCAGATGTGTAATGTTGATTTTTCGTCCTCTAGAGATGGTAATGTTATGGGTTTGTCTATGCGTAGCATTATTGTATCAAGAAAGCTTCTCTAGTGGATGGATCCCTAGATCATTTCGCAAATGCCCCCACCTTCAATCCAAGGGCAGTTTAATTGGTTGGCCTGTTATCTATGTTTTTTATTTGTTGCAATGATTAACATTATGTCTTTCTGGAAGAAGACCAAAACATTGAGTCCTCTCTTGGATGCTTGGAATGTCGTTTTGACAGATGTGTATCGAGCACGCTGGGGGAAATGACTTACCAATCTGTCTTCTTTGACGTGACATTCAAATTGACTAATATTCATCCCTCAAGACCTCAAGTAGATATGCGTTTGTGACATCTGAAGATGAAGTGGGGGAGATTTCTTTTTGAAAGAAGTTTCACTAGGCTTGAAAGAGAAACATCGAGCCAAAATAGTTGTTTATCCCCGAGTCTATTTCACTATATGCTTGTTATTGCATGATTATTCAAAAATTTGGATTGAAACTAACATGGTTCGTTGTATGACAAAGTTAAATGATCCCCTCACAGGGTATGTTTGGGTCATAGAATGAAATCAAAGATTTTATTCAAGATACGCAAACCACAAAAGGACACTATTGATTATATTTTAGGGTGCTTTTGGTACAGAGAATGGAATTGCAGAGAAATGACAACAGAGAATGGAAAAGAAAGAGAATTAGTCTGAGAAAGAGAATTGATTCATATGTTCGGTAGAACTAGAAAATTCAATAGAGAAATGTAACATTGAATCATGTCTATTGTTTGATACAACAGAAAGTTGTAACAATAGAGAGTTCTAAAAGTTTCATTATTTGCAATCATAATTTTTCACAACAATTCATTATTCAAACTTAAAAAATTTCTAATAATTAAACATTTTATTAATTAAACAAAACAATTACCAATATAATTTAACCCAAAAAATATAATATATAGAATATTACAATTTAATTCAAACCAAAACAAAGTACTACAATTTGATTCAAACCAAAACAAAGTCAATTAATTTGTGAAACAAAGAAACATAAATAGTAAACTGGTATCCCGTGAGACATAGGAAAAGAGCTACAGAGCGAGCGAGAGATTGATTGTACCTTGCGATGGTAGAGAGAGAGCAACGACGATTGATGACAACAAAGATCGGATGACTTGAGGAAGAAATGATGGTAGGATTTGGAGGAAGAAGTAGAGATGGAAAAAAAACCTGAACCCGATGGGGAACCCGACATCTGAACCCGTTTTGACCGGGGAATCTCCGAGTTGACCGGGGACGGGTAATACCCGAATTCTAAAACCGTGAACAGGGGCGGGGATGGGATTACCCCTCGTGTACCCGTAATAATCTCCGACCCTTTACCCGAAAAATAATATAAATATAAATAATATATATTATAAAGAAGTACTTAAATATTTATATTAGTAGTTAAATGCTTAAATATTATACATATGAATCATATATTATATGCATAGTATATAAAAATGTTTGAATCATAAAACTACAATGTTGAACAAGAAATACATGTGATATATATATATATATATATATATATATATATATATATATATATATATATATATATATATATATATATATATATATGGGTGGGTTCAATGCAAAACTTTCATGCAGCGAAAAACATTGGAAAACCAATCGTAGCCCGTAGATTAGATGCATATACGTCATTAGATTAATGCATCATGATGCAGTTAAAAGTCAATGCACAAGGGTATTTTTGGTATATAATATATTTTTCCAAAATTTAAAATTTCATTATTTTTTATATTCAAATTTAAAGGATTCATAATTTATACATAATTCTAAATTTAAAAATAAATCTACATCCAAATTTGATAATTTCGAAAAGAATTCATCTTCTTTTAAAAAAGCATCCTCTTCGCCTTCCAGAGCAAATGACTCATCTAAAATCATCTTCAAAAAAGCCATCATCTTCGTCTTCCAAAAACAGTGATGCATTCCAAAAATCTTCATCTTCAGATATCTTCATCTTCCAAAACAGTGACGCATCCTAGTGTATTTAAAACTCAAACAACACTAACCTTGAACGATGATGCATCACTATTTTCATCGTAACAAAATTCATCATTTTGATCTTCCAAATAGAATTGCTTCAGAAACCATCATTAATTCAATAATGGTGCATGCCTCCATAATACCAAAACGACAATGATGCATCAGAATCAACCATTGGACCACCTGCCTCCGACCACCGTAACAAGCAGACGACCACCACCATTTTAATCTGTGAACCGCCTGCTGAGAATAGTGGCCGATCATCACAACAAAATACGTGCACCGCTTCGATCTGTGCACCACGGTATATGATGGAGTCGTGTAGTGGCGCCACCGTCTGTAACTGGCTTAAAAAATAGGTTAAGAATGAATGAATGTATTTTCTAAATATTTTGTTAGAAAATAAAAATATAAATGATGGTAGGTACGTACCTTCCTGCCTTGACGTAAATGATGCTATGGTCTTACACGTCCCATTTCCGTCCTTGGATACCAGTGTATCTGCTTGAATTCCCACCACCGGTGCATGCAACAACATCTTCTCCTTCCTACTCAACCACTTTAGGAACGACATCAGCCTAGTCCGCCGGTGTTGTCTCGGTACTCCGTTGAATCATTGCTCGCCGCCGCGTGTATCGGTACTCCGTTGAAATCATCATTGGCCGGCCGACACCTTCATCTAGAACCCATGGAGGAAGAGGATGTTTTGGAATTTGAAAATTTGGAAATTGATTGATATTTGGAAAATGGTCGTGGGTGGTTCCTTAATTTAAGGAATTAATTATTCATTTTATTTTTGGATATTGTTTTACCAAATTAATATATAATGAATTAATTGTTCATTTTAAATTTGGATTTTGTTTTACCAAATGGCTATATAATACTTTTCCAAAATTACCCTTAATGACTTTGTGATGCATTTTGGTTTTCCAAGGTTTTCCGATGCATATTGGTTTTCCATTGAACTATATATATATATATATATATATATATATATATATATATATATATATATATATATATATAGGGGTGGGTTCAATGGAAAACCACTATGCACGTGAAAACTATGGAAACCTTCGCATACCGTCCGATTTGGTGCATTTCATGAAAAAAACGGTGGCATGATCATAAATAAGGTGATGCATCACGTGGGATTTTGATGCATCACACGGAAAATTTGATGCATCACGTGGGATTTTGATGCATCACACGCGGAATTTGATGCATTTGTGGTGGTGCAGTGCGGTTTTCACAAGTTTTCAGGTGCATGATGGTTTTCCATTGAACCTCCCTATATATATATATATATATATATATATATATATATATATATATATATATATATATATATATATATATATATATATATTATATATATATATATATACATATATCACACATGTAATTCTTGTTCAACATTGTTAGTTTTTTATTTATAGTAACTTTAAAATGTTGTACCATCTAAATAAGATTATATATATATATATATATATATATATATATATATATATATATATATATATAGAATATGGTTCGTGTGAGTACCTAAAAAATGCAGAGTACCGTGAGTACCTGTGAACACACGAGTTTCAGATGTGAACATGCTCCGAAATTTTTTTTTTTTTTTGAATTTTTTTTTCATATTCATTTAGATACAAATAATATAAGACTATACGTAAAAAATTATATACATTTACACTTTCTATCATCTTAAAAGTCATGTGAACGTGAAAAAATTCATGTGAGCATGCTTAGTTGTGAACACACGTTCACAACAGCACACTTCATGTGAACACACACGTTTCACATAGTTCTAGTGTGTGTTTAGGTGTGATTTTTTGCAAGTAGTCTTGTATTATTAATTTAAACATGATTATGAAAAAAAATTTCAAAAAAAATGATTTTAAGCGAGGTACCTCCGGTACTCCGCAAAACTAGTGGTACTCATTTGAACCCAAATCTATATATATATATATATATATATATATATATATATATATATATATATATATATATATATATATATATATATATATATATATATATATATCACATGTATTTCTTGTTCAACATTGTAGTTTTTTATTTTGAGTAACTTTAAAATGTTGTACCATCTAAATAAGATTAAGTATATTTTTGAAGTTAAACTTGTATTTAAGTGTTAAGTTTCACAATTAATTATAGTTAAAAATAATACACATCTAATATACGTAGGAAAGTCGTATTAATATACTAATTAATTTAATGTTAATTATTTTGATTCTTTTTTAGGAACTTTATTACATTAATAGTTTTGGAGTTTTATGTTTCCTTTTTGGCATTGTAATTAGATTTAATTTTATATAGAAATATTGCATCGTTATTACAATATTTCTTAGGTGATCGATCAATTAATATTCTTTTGTGTCGAGTTATTAGTATGATGTTATTAATTACATAAGTATAATATTTTATGTCCAAAATTTCTATTTCATAAACATTCATTAAAAAATACATAACGTAAATTTAAGCGGGTAAAAATCTCCTAATACCCGGCGGGGATCCCCGTTACCCGTCGGGGACGGGGATGGGGATGCAACATAGTTACCCGTCTGGGACGAGGTCGGGGATGGGGACGAGTTTTCAAAGTCGGGGTCGGGGATGGGGAAAGGGGTCCCTGGTAGTAAGCGTCCCCGTTGCCATCTCTAGGAAGAAGGAACTGTTTGATGAAAGGAATGAGAAAGTGACGTTGAGGTATAGTAATGAGCAAAAAAACACGTTTTACCCAAACTGAACTGGAACCAGACCGGAACCGAACTAGACCATTTCGTTTTAGGGTCGGTTCTCGATTCCTATATTTGCTATCAGGGATGAGCAAAAGACCCATTTTACCCGAACCTATTCTAGGTTCCTATAATTCAGTTTTCAATTACATCGGGTTCGGTCCGACCAAATTCGATTTTCTTTTTTTTCTTTGTAAAAGTCAGGGAATGACCGGAACCGAACCGGACAGTTTCATATTCGAACCGGTTCTCGATCCTTGATTTTACACATATTTGGTTTTCGTGTAACTCGGGTTTGGTCTGGTTTCGGAACTGAGCTCCTCCCTAATTCCTATAATTCGGTTTTCGGTTCCATTGGTTTGGTCTGGTACGATTTTTTTTCTTTGTAAAAAGTGAGAAAATAACCGGAACTAAACTGAACCGAACTAGACCGTTTCATATTTTGGCAGGTTCTTATTATGCGCATTTTCGGTTTTCGGGCAATTCGGGTTTGGGCCGGTTCGAAACCGAGCTCATCCTTATTGATGTGGTGTTGAGTGAAGTCTCCGTGTTTATTCTAATTCTCCAGAGAGTTGAGTATTCATTTCTCCTCATTTCTCCTTGTATGTGTGAGAATTAAAAGTAGGGAATGAGAAATCCCTTAATTCTTTATTTTGAATTCTCAGGCTCCAAACAAACAAGGAAAATGTACTCATTTCCCTTTACCAAATGCACCCTTAACTATCAATTCGTTTGAATTTTATTTCGTGATTCAAATATATCTGCAGCCTTATCACGTTTGGTTTTTAAATCTTCGAATTTAACTTTCATAGCCAAGTTCAAATGACAAACATGTGTTTAACATTCATTTCATACTATTATGACTCCATGGGTGATTTAGGAATTAGGAGAGATTAGACTTCATTTTTATTGGTGGCTTTTCTTTCTTTCTTCTTTTTTTAGGTGGTTTGTCTCAAGTTTCTATAATTTGAGGATAAGAAATGTGTACTTTTAGTGTTGACCAAATTAATTATTTTATGTATTTGTTCTTATGAGAATAGAACATCAAACAACATTGAATGTCTTCTAAGATTGTTTAAAGAGTTTATATTAAAAAAGACTATCATATTTTCATGGTTTTGTTAGTTTGGTTCATCAATGTTATTTTTCTTTTACTATTTCAGTTCTTATGTTGTTTTTCTTACTGAAGTTGTAAAATTTGACTGTTTAGGGACTTGTAACATGTTGAGGATTCTGTTTGTGTGTGTGTGTGAGAGAGAGAGAGACAGAGAGGGTAGATATGTACAAAACAAGGTTCGACTGGTTTTAGTTCGGGTTTGAAAACCGGACCAATTTTGGTCTAAGTTCAAAAACCAGTTTGGGCAAAACCGGTTTGAGGGAGGAAAACTCAAACCTAACATAATTGGTTTTGGTCAAAGTTCAATGCAGCGGCACAAGTAATTACCAGTGGCATTTCTTTAAAATATTTTTTTTTAGTTTTTTATATCATAGGCGCAACCATATTTTTATAGAATCCACACATTAGTTGGGATGCGCCTAATTTTTAACACATTAAAAAATGTGATTAAGTATCAAATGACTCGTGGGGTAATAAACACCCGATAATAAAATTGTTGAATTTATAAAAACTTTGGGTATTCGGTTATTTATTTAATGACATCTCAATTTTGAACCGAAAAATGGTGTAGATTATTCGTTAGTGGCAAGGTCATCATAAAAATCTATAAAATATCTTTTTGGCGTAAACCACATCAAAACATTTTATAAGTCGAATTCCATCTTGTAGGAACATCTCAGTTAAGGGTTAAAAGAATAAAATTTGTGTCCTTACACAATTTTATATATATATTTATATCTAGCTTTACCCGAATAAAATATATATTGTAACATACTTATAAAATATTTTTTATCTAATTTATTTCGGGTACCGCTAACCCGTCTTACACAACCAATTTATTATTTGTGCAATACATAGACTATGATACAAAAACAACATCAAAGGCGGTTGATATTTAGTATCAGTTTTTTTCGGCATTAGTATTATTACTCGTGTTATCAAAAGATATTGAAAAACCTTCCTCTTGTAGTTTAAAATTATTTACTACATCTCGTAACATTAAAAATAAATTTTGACCCTTTTGGGGATACTCAAAGTTTTCAAAAACAATCGTACGCTTCATCATTTTCCATGTTACGGGATCAACCCAATGTGCGGTAACACAAAGGGACGAACCAGAAAAATATGAGGAGCCAACCAAAATCGATTGTTAAGTTTACACTTGTATTTTAAGTTTTCAAAAAAATTTTGTAGTTCTATTTTAGCCTTTTTCCATATTTTAATATATATCGCATTTAAGAGTAGCACGACTTACTTGATTATATCACGGTTGAAGAGTGTTTTGAATCACTTTAGTCAATCGCGAGTTGTCGAAGTGATTGAACGACAAACCTTCTTGAATCACAAAACATGCAAATTCTTGACAACACCGCTCCGCCGTATATGCAAAAATACTCACATCTCGTAACATAGATGCTTGACCCTCTTCCGGAACGGATTTGAGTCCTTGGCAATATTTTTTAGTATGCATCTTCAACATTGAGCTGGATTCAGTTTTCAAAAAATAACCACAATTTTTACATTGCGCCTTCAACGACCCATACGACAACTTCACCATAATGTAATTACACCACATCTTAGGGTTTCGGTTTGAATCTAATACTTTAATAATTGTTGGTGCATTCGTGGTACCAATATCGAATGGAAACGGTAGAACTTTGAGTTGCCATTTTTCAAGCATTTTTTGAATTTTTGGTTTCAAGAATGTGTTTTGAGAAAGTTTTAGTGTTGTGACTAAACCAAACTCAACATACATATTTATAGTAAGTTATGGATGACAAAATGGTAAAAAAAGGGTACATATTAAGCGGTCCAAATCAGTTTTTCAACCGAGTTTCCCAACCTAACCCGATCTAAACCGACCCGAACCGGGTATTTAACATCTATGTCCAAACCGGTTGCAAACCTACGCGTTCTCCAAAAACCGAACCGGTTTTCGTCAAAGCCGGTTTTGACCCGTTTCGGCTTAGGTTTTTTTGTACACGACTAAGAGGGGCAAAGAGGGAAAGAGAGAAGAAAATTGAAGGGAAGGAAGGGGGTCAATTGGGAGGGGGAGGGGGATGTTAGGGTTAAGAAACGACAAACGATATTGATGCAAAGAAAATAAGAACACAAGCATTTACGTGGTTTGGTCTAATAATGATCTACGTGAACGCCCGTATTAACGAGTCTCTATTGATTTTAGATCAATGTTACAATTACATGGGTTAATACATTTATAGTAAACAACTAAAGAAAGTAAAGAAATCCTTAATGGACCGGGCGTATACAAGTAAATTTCTCAGGGTACTACCAATTAGCATTCGACAACGAATTAGTCTACACAACACAATAATCTCTCACTAGGAGGTTGATCACCTCTGCGCTCCATCTCTGTCTATCTTATAACATGAACAATGTAGATTCCTTCTCACTAGTACGTGTTTTGCAAAGAATTTGTGATGATTTATCATCAAGATGATTAGAGTTTAAAAAGCAAATAAAAGGAAAGACTAGATAATTACAAAATACAAATACTAGATATGCATAAACTAATAACTAAAATGTAATATTTGTTAATAGTACAATGCCTTCTCATTTAGTAACTTGAAGGCTTCAACTTCTCTGTTGTTACAACCTTGGTGAACATATTTTATTATTGTCAAGGATCTTCATTAAAGACGACGTGTCATCACTTATCAACTCTTTAATAAAGTGATACTTCATCTGAATGTGTTTCATCATGCTGTGACCATTGGATCTTTTGCAAGGTAAATACCACTCTGGTTGTCACAATTTTCATGTCGAATTCTGATAGGAAGTTCTTCAACCAGGTTACTCCTTTGCAACTCCTTTAATGGCCGTATATTCGACTTCTCTTGTGTAACCAATGGCGTAGCTATTAAGGTAGTGAGGGTGGTCGTGGCCTCCCCTGGAAAAATTCCAACCCTTTATATTATATAATATATCTAACCTACTTAATTGAATTTCGGCCCACCTTCCTCGGCCTAAACATATGAGAATAGAAGCAACCAAAAATAGAATACCATATTGACGATTATGGTGTCAAATTAGATTGACGATTATAGCCCAAATAATAGAATCTCAGATTATATTCTAGACGATGTCTATTTAATCGAAGCGTCAAAGCAGACTGCGTGATTCTTTAGTCGATTTTACGATTGACAATTATCTTCCAGATAACGAAGAGGCCTGCGACTATTCATTTCTCGATTCTACATTCTATATCATACTGTGGTGAAGCATGATGAGGATCCCCAATGACATCTCCAAAGCACGAGAGTTCGTGACACACAAGAAAAGGATCAAGATCAAAGAGTCGAAGCTAAGCACGAGAAAAGGATCGAGACTAGAGGGCCAACAGTTAGCAATGCCACAGAGGCCTTGGCCAACGCTTGTTCTAGTGTTCCTATAGCCTAGGTAATTTTTAATTTCTTTGAACGTCAAATTAGCTAGATGCCCATTGCCCAAATGAAAATCATTAAAATCACCATTTGTTTTGTAATTTTTTTTTTCATGTGTTCAGTTAATTTATATATTTTTTATTTGTTTTATTGTTTTTACAATTCTATTTTCTATGCTAATGTTCTGCAATTGTATGTTCGGTTAAATGTTAATTTTTTTTTGATGGTGTATTAGCATTGGTATAGTTTTTTTCATTGAATTTTTGATGGTATATTAGTAATACTATAGGAATTGTATGTTTAGTAAATTTGCATTCTATAGGTATATTAGTATCCATACTTTTAACATCTTAAACTTGCACTTTAATTTGTTTAGTAAATTAATGTGACTTCTGAAATTGTAGAGTCATAATGTGTAACACCATAACTCTAATTAACACTAATAATAATAATAATAATAATAATAATAATAATAATAATAATAATAATAATAATAATAATAATAATAATAATAATTCTCAACGTTTCTAACGAAATTTCGGCATGACCTAATCGTAATATCAATAAATCAACCTGTATTTTCGGATTCAATAATAAACTACAATATACATTTCCAATTCATCAAATTCCAAAGTACAATACCCAAAACGAATCAGAGATTTATGCGCTTACACGCCCATGGATCTAACTATCAATACATGAATCACCCAAAACACAAGTTCTAATGCCATCATTTCAAACTTTAATGACCCAAATACATTGCAAATAATGGGATTAAGCACATCAGCCTTCATCAAGCTTAAATAGATAAAGTCATGATGAAATATAGCACAAGGGTGATCTACTCCCCCCCCAAAATGTAAAACATAAGTAAATGTACCAAAAGAGTCTATCTCAAACGTATCTCCTACTTCAAACTTTACTTGATTCTACCTTCTCTTTTCCCTTGCCTTCTATTCCTGAAAAGTGGAAATCAACAAAATGGTTAAGCAATAATGCTTAGTGAATGACTAGATCAATAATGTACCAGCTTCAATAGCTAATTAGTAAATGAACCTGCGACGGCATGAACAAACACATTAAGCACCATTATACAAGAGATATCAAAGGAGATGAGACATATCAAGAGGGAGACTCTTGATAGTGTCACGACAACACTACACACTATGAGTACATCCAGGGAGTGTATAGCACAACAAATCATCGGGGCCCACAGTACCCGGCATCTTACTCCCGCCAACAATGAAGCACGACATCATACTTCGAGATCATCAGTAATATGACTATAATGTACATCACACACAGTAATGTACTATGTCATAAGCAATGTAATAAACATGTACACATTAAGATTAACCATATAAATCAATTAAGGTAAAAGAACAAGCATGACCATTATAGACATGTAGGGGTGTTCAAAATATTCCGAAACCGGAAAACCGTACCGATTTTAAGGTTAACCGAACCGAATTTTCTATTATTTTCGGTTTGGTTAACCGAACCGGAAAAAATCTTCGGTTTCGGTTTCGGTTTAGGTTCACGATTTTGGTGACGGACGGTTAACCGAAAAACCGAAAAAAAACTATTTTATATAGTTTAATGTTTATACCTATAAATATTAATATTTATCTTAACAATAATATAAAATTTTAGCTCATCTATTAGTCTATTAGTCCACATTAATTTTTAAATCCAAAACAACAATAAAAACATTAGAACGACTAATTTAAGAAATATTATATTTTTTTTTTGTTTCAGATTATGAAAGACATTGTTCAATCGTTTAAAGATCTTTTATAGATAATTTGTAGTCCTATTCATCGCATTTATTATCTTGGACTTTTGAAGTTTTTAGAAACTAAATATTGGGGTTTTTTAATTAAAAAAATAATTTATTAAATTAAAAATGGTTAATTGGTTAACCGAACCGAACCGAAAAACCCGGTTAACCGATTATCTATTAACCGGTTTTTTCGGTTTAGGTTCACAAAATCATCGAACCGATATCTCCGGTTAACCATCCGTCATGCACTTTCGGTTTCGGTTAACCATCCATGAACACCCCTATAAACATGAAACAAATGGCATGATCATGAGAAACGAGTAAGTAACATCAAGTATGTAGTACACATATATCACTAGTACTCACAATCAACATATTAATAATCATGTCATTATCATGCCAACATAACGTGTGGTCATAGAGTTATCCAATGTCTCGCCCACAAGCTCCAAAAGTCGCCAAAGTTAGTTATAAGACACCTAAACATAACATACGATCACCAAGCATGTGATGAGTATACGAAAGAACAACCTCTTAAGCTAACTTTTATGTACTTTTTATGGACTTCTAAGTAAGTACTAAGTCCCTTAATATGAATTAGAATCCATCTCAAAACTATGTTTATAGGTTAAGATAGTCACTTATCATGTTTTAGTGTGTGATTGGTGATTTTAAGGCCCTAGAAACACATCTCTACACTTGAGTTGCAAATATTCCCAATTTCAGTTCTTTCAAGAAAGGTCATACATCATTTTGAAGCGTTATAAGTTTCCTAATCCCAACTTGACTTTACAATATTTTAAACCCTTAATTTAGAAGAGTTTTGATGGCCTAAAACCAAAGCAAGAACCATTGAATCAAAACTTGAATTTTTTGGACAAAAATATTTGACTCGTCGAGTCGCCTAAGTTTCCTCATTTTTCAGCATCATATTTCCCCAACTCCCCAAATTTCATATTCTACCCTATTTGATGATACAAGCTTGTTAAATAACAATAATTATTGAACTTTTACGCTACAAAGTGTTATTACATCAACATTTTAATATGGGTTAATATTGAAAAAACCCTACGAACTTTTATGAATTTATCGATTAAGTCATTGTACTTTTTTTCCGAGTGTTTAAGTCCTTAGACAATTTTTGTCTTATTCAAAACTATATATTTGACTTGTTTAGAAGGTCACTAACCGGTAAACGGTACAGTGACCTAAACAAGAAAAAAGAAAGTCCAGTGACTTAATTGTGAAAATTGGAAAAGATAGTTGGTTTTTTAAACAATAAACTATTCGAGGAACTGATTGGTTTACCTGTTAAGCAGGTAGCAGGTCAAAAATATATAGTTTTGAATAAGACAAACATTGTTTAGGGACTTAAATACTCGGATAAAAAGTTCAGTGACTTAATCGATAATAACATGAAAGTTTGTGGGGTTTTTTCAATATTAACCCTATCATCAAACCATAAATCTATCACATGAAATTCCTAGATTTAAATCCCTAATAACCCATTTGAGTTATTCAAGTTTCTTATCATTCTTGCTGTCAGGCACAAAAAGGCCTCAATCAAACCTGTTCTATATCATAGGGGGAGATTATAAATCAAACCTTTTTGATACACTTAAAGGGTATAATTTAAGGCCTGTTGATGCCTTATTGAAACCTGATTAGTGATTTGCAATATTAGTCAAAGCTGCTCACCCTGTTACATTAGTTGTAACTTAGGCATATTGCCCAAGCTGTCCTATTCTGTTGGACAGGTTTGGCATAAACTGTCTACGCTACTCATACCTGTTAAGCAGCTTGGACCAAAACCAAGTGTTTTGTTCTTTGTGAACATAACCTGTTCTTTGTGAACAAGTTATATACTTTATGGAATTTGTTTCCATGTCATCATCTAAGGTCTTGGACATAAAGATCACTTTACAAGTCGAAGACTAAGTGTAAAATTAGAAGTTGCTTACACTGCCTAAACTGTTCTGATACATGAAGACAAAGTGGATATTTGAAATGGGTGACATACCATTTCTTATATCAAAATGGCTATACAAGAAGAGGAAAAGATTAAAGTTGACATTCCTCTTTAAGTTAAAGCAATCTGCAACAGAGACAAAATGAAAAAGACAAAGAATCTGCTACAAAGGGACAAATGATGTTTTGTCAGAATGTGCAGAAAATGTATCTTGTCTTTTTGCATAGGCACTCCACTATCTCTGCATCCAATGAGGAAGTTTCACCAGTATTCTCTGAGGGAGTATAAAAGGAAGCTTCTAAGGAATGTGAGATAACCAAGAGAGATATATCCAGAACGTGCAAAAGAATTGTGTTTTCATGCATGCAAAGTCTGCTTAGAAAAGAATAGTTGAGTGTGTCCAAGATGTTCTTCTTCAAGTTGTCTGTCTGTCTTGTAAAAACAGTGAGTACATCTTAGTGAGTGAATTCATTGTAACTAGTCCTAGTGTGTCTTAGATTAGTTGTCTATCTGTTCTTTCTATCATATCAGTTTGAACCATTCTGCAGTTCAAACTTGTTTTTAATTAACACTTGTTGATATACACATACAAACATTGAGAAGTGTGTTGAAATATTTAAATAGAAGTGTGTTGAAATATTTAAATAGTTGTATTCACCCCCCCCCCCCCCCCCCCCGACAGCTTACAGCAACATACTAGGGAAACTTTTTGGGACCTACACTTGCAATGGAGTCCTTCAATACACATACAAGAGTTGTAAATGGCAGTTATATACTTGATGATTCTTGTCTACTAATCAAGATTCATATCTTTTTACTTGGTTTTCCATAACCTAAATCTACCATTAATGAAATAAGAGTCAAGAAGGAGGAGGTGATACATTAATGGAGAGGATGAGTTTGCAAGTTGAGTTTGTAGTTGGATTCATGTGAGGGTTCCAAAATCATGAGGAAGGAAACGAAGGTAATATATATATATATATATATATATATATATATATATATATATATATATATATATATATATATATATATATATATATATATATATATATATATATATATATATATATATATATATATATATATTACATATATATACATTAATATTATACATATACATATATATAATACATATATATATATATATATATATATATGTATACTTCAAATATATACTCATAATATATATATATATATATATATATATATATATATATATATATATATACATATATACATATATATATATATATATATATATATATATATATATACATATATATATATATACATATACATATAGATATATATACATATACATATAGATACATATAGATATATATATATACATATAGATATATATATATATACATATAGATATATATATATATATATATACATATACATATATATATATATATATATATATATATATATATATATATATATATATATATATATATATATATATATATATATATATATATATATATATACATATATATATACATATATATATATATATATATATATATATATATATATATATATATAGAAAAGGGGTCACTCCTTCTAGGCCAATCAGGAGACTTCTCCACAAAAAATCTGATTTTTATTTTTGTAAATTGCATATAAGTTCCTAAATTCTACATTCTATTCCATTAAGTCACCAAAGTTGAGTCTTTCTTACATAATTCCACATAAGTCATAAATTTATTCTTAAATCATTAATTACATTACCATCCTTAATTCATAGGGTACAAGTCTCTAAAGCATACCTATTATTTATTCATTTATTTCTTTATCCTAGTTACTCACTTTGTAAGATATCAATTATTAAATACTTATTTAAGAAATTCAGATCATATAAAAGGGTACCTAAAATGACGGATGTTACAATTCCTCCCTCGTTGAAAAGATTCCGCCCACGGAATCACTTCAAAGTAAACAACTCTGGATATTTAGCCATCATTTCTGCCTTTGTCTCCAATGTAAGGTGTGCACCACGATGATGCTTCCACTTGACAAGAACCATCTCAATATCTTTATTTCGGAGCTTCTTAACTTTCTCACCTTGTATTGACTCAGGGGGCGTTTGGTTCACAGATTTTTTTCTCTAGGATTTGCATTTACTCAAAGGATTTGCATTATACATCATTTGCATTTGTTAGGATTTTGTCAAAGGATTTGCATTATCTTTTAGGAAAAATATGCTAATCTGAAAAATGCAAGTTAACTGGGATTTAAAATCCTAGGGGGGAGGCTGGGTTTTTAAATAACAAAGAAGGAAGGGATTTTAAGAAATCCTGAGATTTTAAATCCTTACTGAAATCTGCGGACCAAACACAGGATTTCAAATGCAAATCACAGGGAATCCCAGGAAATCCGCGAACCAAACGCCACCTCAGGCTCCTCCACATATCTCAGCTTATTATCCAATTGAACATTAGTCATTGGTACAACTGAATCTGGTTCAACGAGGCATTTACGCAGATAACCAACATCAAATACATTATGAATCCCCGCTAACTCTTCTAGCAACTCCAAACGGTAATCTTGTGATCCGATCTTCTCAAGAATCTTAAAAGGTCCAATGTATCGAGGTTTTAATTTACCCCGCCTCCCAAAATGAAGTACTCCCTTCCACGGAGAAACCTTCAATATCACGTAATCATCAACCTTGAAGTCAACATGCCTATGCTTCTTGTCTGAATAAACTTTCTTCCAATCTTGAGTTGCTTTGAGTCGGTCTTGGATTAACTTGATTTTATCATGAGTTAACTGAAGAATCTCATGTCCGGATAATGGCTTATCACCTGCTTCTTGCCAACAAGTCAGAGTCAAACACTTCCGACCATACAAGGCTTCAAAAGGAGGCACCCCAATTGATGAGTGATAACTGTTATTTTAGGTAAACTCAACCAACTGTAAGTGAGTATCCCAACGACCACCAAAATCAATAATACACGCCCATGATAGGTCTTCAAGAGTCTGAATGGTGCACTCACTTTGACCATCGGTTTGTGGGTGATACGCCGTACTCATTTTAATTCGAGTACCCAAAGCTTGTTGAAAACTATCCCAGAAACGAGAAGTAAAGCGAATATCACAATCCAATACAATTGATTTGGGAATGCCGTGGCGTGAAACGATCTCGTTGATGTAGATTTGAGCTAACCGCTCCAGAGAATAAGTCTCTCGAATGGGAATGAAGTGAGCTGCCTTTGTGAGGCGATCAACAATAACCCAAATACTATCATGCTGGTGTAAAGTCTTCGACAACTTGGTAACAAAATCCATAGTGATATGATACCACTTCCATTCCAGAACCGGAAGTGGCTGCATACTACCATAGGGCTTCTGGTGTTCTGCTTTGACTTGTAGACATACCAGACATTTCTCCACAAAACTCCCCACATCACGCTTCAATCCTGGCCATCAATACTCCGCTTTCATGTCTCGATACATTTTGGTACTGCCGGGATGATATGAATATTTAGAATTATACGCTTCTTGTAACAACATCTCACGAAGTCCGCCTAAATTTGGTATCCATATACCCTCCTTATAAGTCTTTAACCCAAGAGAGTTATCGGCTAACAAAGAAACTTGCCCGAACAGGCGTTCGACTTTTAGATTTTCAGCTTGGAGTGCTTCACTTTGCCATCTCCGTATATCATCAACGATCGACGGTCTAACCGATACATAATTAAGCACATAATGAAGAGCTTCTTTCCGATCCCTATACATCTTTCTACTAAGGGCATCAACCACCACATTGGCTTTACCGGGGTGATTAAGAATTTCACTGTCAAAATCCTTAATAAAATCCATTGCTCGTTGTTGTCTCACATTAAGATTCAGTTGATCAAAGATATATTTTAAACTCTTATGATCTGTATAGATTTGACGAGTGCCATACGGATAATGCCACCACAACTTCAAAGGAAACACAACTGACGCCAACTCCAAATCGTGAACAAGATACTTCTTCTCATAATATTTCAAGTTTGTCGCAAAGCATACACGATAACTTGCCCTCGCTGCATAAGCACACACCCAAGGCCTGAACCAGATGCATCACTCTAAACCACCATGTCTTCATTACCTTCAGGCAAAGCAAGGATCGGGGCATTCACCAAAATAGTCTTCAAAGTTTGAAAGGCCTTTTCTTGCTCCTCGGCCCATACGAAAGCAAATTTCTTTTTAGTGAGAGAAGTCAGAGGCACCGCGATTTTAGAGAAATCGCGTATGAAACGCCGATAATACCCAGCCAATCCGAGAAAACTCCTTAGTTCAGATGCATTCTTTGGCTGCTCTTAGTTCCGTATTGCCTTAACCTTGGCCGGATCAACAGATACTCTGCTTTTAGAAATCACATGACCCAAAAACTGTACTTTCCGCAGCCAAAAGTCACATTTGGAGAACTTGACATACAACTGTTCTCTTCGAAGAGTCTCCAACATTTTGCGCAAATGCGTAGCATGCTCGGCTTCTGAATTTGAATAGATAAAGATATCATATATAAACACGATGCGACTTGTCCAACATGGGTCGACACACACAGTTCATCAGATCTATAAACGCGGCTGGTGCGTTAGTGAGTCCAAACGGCATTACTAAAAACTCAAAATGATTGTAACGGGTTCGAAATGTTGTCTTCGGCACGTCTTCCTCCCTAACCTTCAACTGATGATATCCTGATCGCAAATCAATCTTGGAGAAGTAGGAAGCGCCTTGCAATTTGTCAAAATGGTCATCTATGCGCGGCAGAGGATACTTGTTACGGATAGTTACCTTGTTAAGCTCCCGGTAATCAATACACATCCGTAAGGAACCATCTTTCTTCTTGACAAATAAAACTGGCGCACCCCACGGGGATGAGCTCGTCCTAATGAAACTTTTATCAAGAAATTCTTGTAACTGGGCCCACATCTGGAGCGAGATGATAGGGAGCATGGGCTATGGGAGTCGCTCCAGGAACCAAATCAATTCCAAATTCAACTTTCCAATTTGGGGGAAGACCTGGAAATTCGTCTGGAAACACATCGGGGTACTCCCGCACTACTGGCACTTCTTGATAATTAGGGCTGCTCATTCTTTGTGTCCACCACGATCATTAGATAACTAGGGCATCCCTTGCTAAGGCAACGTCGGGCCTTCACCACCGATATCACATTCACACCTCCATGACGCCTTTCACCGTATACGAACACCTTTTCACCTTTTGGGGTCATCAATTGAACTATTCGTTTATTACACAGAATAGTTGCTCCATGAGAAGCTAACCAATCCATCCCGAGAATAACATCAAACTCTCTCATTTCCATGGGAAGTGAGTCAACTAGAACTCATGATGATCCAATTTAAGCAAGCAATTTCGATATACAGTTGTAACATTTATGGATTTCCCATCGGCTATTTCAACATCAAAAGGAACAGATAGCATAGAAGGCATAGTAGTAAGCTTGCTAGCAAAAGACTCAGAGATAAATGACAAACTAGCACCGGAATCAAAAAGTATTTTAGCAGGTAAAGAATTTAGTAAGAAAGTACCCATTACGACATCTGGCACATCCTTAGCTTCATCTGCAGTCAACTGAAATGCTCGAGCCTTTGCTCGCGGTGGGTCATCTCTCTTTGATTGGGATGAGACACCCCTGACATTGGACTTCGACACTGACCCCTTACTTTCATTAGGTTTTGGAGCTTTGCAGAGTTTGGACAAATGACCGGTAAGACCGTAATTGAAGCAGGGATCATTTCTTCTCGGACAGTTTGGACGAAGGTGTCCAACTTCCCCACAACAGTGACAGGTAGGACCCGCCAAATTACAAGGTCCAGAATGCATTTTGCCACAAGTAGAATATGGCCTTCGCGATTCAGAAAATGAAGATCTGGCTTGAGATCTTGCGTGAGATTGATTTTGTGGCATGGATTGAGATTGGGCAGGAATACGAAACTTAAGGAAACCCTGAGATGGACGACTAGAACTTTGAGAAACTTCATTCTTCAACTTCTTAGGAGGTGGCAAATCCGGATCCATGCGGGACACCTCATACTCCTGAAGGAGTGCATATTCGACCGCTTTATCAAATGAAGGCACGTCTCAATTCTTTACGAACTTGCGGATGTCTTTTCGAAGTCCCTCGATAAAGTAATACGCCTTTTGATTTTCATCAGAAATAAACACCCTTGCAAAATGGGATTTGGCATTATATTACCTAACATATTCATCCACACTTCGAGATCCTTGATGCAAATTGAGAAATTCCCTTTTAAGCTTTTGTACGGACACCTCGGGGCAAAATCGCTTGTTAAATCGAGTTTTAAATTGTTCCCAAGTCATCGTTTCAATGAGGTCCAATCCAACGGTATCAATTATATCATCCCACCACACCAATGTTGCGCCCTTCAATAAACTAGAGCCATACTTTACCTTGTTTTCATCATTCACCTTAGTGACCCAAAATAGTCTTTCAATATCCTTAATCCAGTCGTGAGCTTTTCGGGGTCAATGCTTCCTTGAAATTCAGGCGGTCGGCATCCTATGAAATCCTTGTATGAACAACCTTTCTTGCTTGTCTTGGAAGAGGATTCATGCTTAGACCTCTTCTTTCCTTTCTCCTGATCATTACCTCCTTCCTTTTCCATGTTATTACTAAGTGTGGCTTGAACGATCTCCATGTGACTAGCCATCATAGCTTCTTGACGGCGAGTATACTCCTCTAACATCTCTGTCATCCTACCAAGCAAACGTAGTTCTCGAACATTAGGTTCTTCATTGCCAGAGGATTCCTCATGGTCGTCATTTTCTGGTCCTCGACCAATGTCTTGGTCGTTTTCCCAATTAGGATTATTCTCCATCTAGCAAAATAGATATTTAAGAATATCGGGTTAAAAGCATAGTAAATTTCCTATTTCCTACCCCCTCCTAGGAAAGATCATTTCTTACTTATTACTATTAATCATACCTTAGGCGTTTAGGTCAATATCATTACCTAGTTTAAGGCTAAGTACCACAAAGATACTCAACTCACTTAAACCATGGGATCTGATACCAAACTTGTAACACCATAACTCTAATTAACAATAATAATAAAAATTCTCAACATTTCTTATGAAATTTTGGCATGACCTATTCGTAATATCAATAAACCAACCTGTATTTTCGGATTCAATAATAAACTACAAAATACATTTCCAATTCATCAAATTCCAAAGTACAATACACAAAACAAATCAGAGATTTAGGTGCTTACACGCCCATGGATCTAACTATCAATACATGAATGAGACCATCGCCCAAAACACAAGTTCTAATGCCATCATTTCAAACTTTGATGACCCAAATACATTGCAAATAATGGGATTAAGCACATCAGCCTTCATCAAGCTTTAATAGATAAAAGTCATAATGAAATATAGCACAAGGGTGATCTACTCCCTCCCCAGAATGTAAAACATAAGTAAATGTACCAAAAGAGTCTCTCGAACCGTATCTCCTACTTCAAACTTTACTTGATTCTACCTTCTCTTCCCCTTGCCTTCTATTCCTAAAAAGTGGAAATCAACAAAATGGTCAATCAATAATACTTAGTGAGTGACTAGATCAATATTGTACCACATTCAATAGCTAATTAGTAAATGAACCTGCGACGACATGAACAATCACATTAAGCACCATTATATAAGAGATATCAAAGGAGATTAGACATATGAAGAGGGAGACTCTTGATAGTGTCACGACAACACTACACACTATGAGTACATCCATGGAGTGTGTAGCACCAAAATCATCGAGGCCTGCAGTACCAGACATCGTACTCCTGCCAACAACGAAGTACGACATCGTACTCCGAGATCATCGGTAGTATGGCTATAATGTACATCACACACAGTAATGTACTATGTCATAAGCAATGTAATAAACATGTACATATTAAGATTAACCATATAAATCAATTAAGGTAAAAGAACAAGCATGACCATTATAGACAGGTAAGGTGAAGCATAAACATGAAACAAATGACATGATCATGAGAAACGAGTAAGTAACATCAAGTATGTAGTACACATATATCACTAGTGCTCACAATCAACATATTAATAATCATGTCATTATCATGCCAACATAACGTGTGGTCATAGAGTTAGCCAATGCCTCGCCCACAAGCTCCAAAAGTCACCAAAGTTAGTTATAAGACACCTAAACATAACATACGACCACCAAACATGTTAATGATGAGTATATGAAAGAACAACCTCTTAAACTAACTTTTATGTACTTTTTATGGACTTCTAAGTACCTAAGTCCCTTAGTATGAATTAGAATCCATCTCAACTATGTTTATAAGTTAAGATAGTCACTTATCATGTTTTAGTATGTGATTGGTGATTCTAAGGCCCTAGAAACACATCTCAACATTTGGGTTGCAAATATTCCCAATTTCGGTTCCTTCAAGAAAGCTCATACATCATTTTGAAGCCTTACAAGTTTCCTAATCCCAATTTGACTTTACAATACTTTAAACCCTTAATTTAGAAGAGTTTTGATGGCCTAAAACCAAAGCAAAAACCCTTGAATCAAAACTTAAAATTTTTGGACAGAAATATTTGACTCGTCGAGTTGCCTAATCGACTGGTGGAGTCACTCTCAGACAGAGCCTAGTTTCCTCCTTTTTTAGCACTAAATTTCCCCAACTCCCCAAATTTCATATTCTACCATGTTTGATGATCCAAGCTTGTTAAATAACACTAAATATTGAACTTTTATGCTAGAAAGTGTTATTACATCAACATTTTAATACCATCAAACCATAAATCTATCACATGAAATTCCTAGGTTTAAATTACTAATAACCCATTTGAGTTATTCAAGTTTCTTATCATTCTTGCAATGGAATCCTTCAATACACATACAAGAGTTGTAAATAGCACTTATATACTTGATGATACTTGTCTACTAATCAAGATTCATCTCTTTTTACTTTGTTTTCCTTAACCTAAATCTACCATTGGTGAATTAAGAGTCAAGAAGGAGAAGGTGATACATTAATGGAGAGGATGAGTTTGCAAGTTCTTACCCCAATAGCTCTTTTCTTCTTCAAAAATATGATTTTGTTGAGTTTATAGTTGGATTTATGTGAGGGTTCCAAAATCGCGGGGAAGGGAAGAAGGTAACATATATATAGAAAAGTGGTCACTCCTTCTAGGCCAATCAGGAGACTTCTCCAGTAATTTTTATTTTTATAAATTGCATATAAGTCCCTAAATTCTACATTCGATTCCATTAAGTCATCAAAGTTGAGTCTTTCTTACATAATTCCACATAAGTCATAAATTTATTCTTAAATAATTAATTACGTTACCATCCTTAATTCATAGGGTACAAGTCTTTAAAGCTTGCCTATTATATATTCATATTTCTTTATCTTAGTTACTCACTTTGTAAGATAACAATAATTAAATACTTATTTAAGAAATTTAGATTATATAAAAGGGTACCTAAAATGACGGATGTTACATAATGAAAAAACAAAAAAGATTAGATTCATTTTTCACAAAAAAAAAAGCTTCGCTAAGACTAGAAGAGGATACCTGAATAGAAGAGAAAAATCAAGGAATGACAATCAACCCTTGTCTTCTCCAAGGGATGGGAACCGTCATTCTTCACAACGCATGAAGACTAGATAGCACTATAAAATGGATGATGATTTTATTTCTGAAAGTCTAGTTTTTTACATTGAGAAAGAATTTGCAAAAACGTGTAGTTTAGATTCAATTTTAGATGATTTTATATATTAAGAGAACATCATGTGCAATTAAAACTTTCTAAGTGATCAATGTACATTGTAACAATCTTTTATTGTGTTCTTTTTTCATATTTAGACTAATTATATTAGCCACCCTATCAAATTCCAAGCTATGCCACTATTGTTTGATGATGTACCAGATAAAATATGGTTAAAATAAATAGGTATGGAAGAAGGTTCAAGTAAGGTAAAACATAGTGGAAGATATATAATGCGAGATCGTGAACTTGGGCATGCACGACTCTTTCAATCACTTTTCCGATCAACCTGTTTATCCACAAGAGATGTTTAGATGAAGATTTCATATGAGAAGAGAGTTATTTCTTCGTAGTTTATTATCTATCTAAACATTCTGAATATTTGAGAATTGATGCCATAGGAGCAAACATACTCTCCCCACTTCAAAAATTCACATGCACTATATGTTAGTTGGCGTGTGGGATGACTAGTGATCATAACAATGAATATATATGAATCAGTGCAAGCACTGCAATTGATTGCCTAACGGAGTTTTGTAGATCTTTGATTGAAGTGTTTGGGAATGTCTACCTAAGGAGGTCTAGCCTAATGCAAACGACGTTAAGCACTTACAACAACAACATTCAGAAATCCAGGTATGTTAGAAAGCATTGATTGCATGCATTGGCCTTGGAAGAATTGGCCGGATGCATGGAAAGGTCAATATACCAGAGGTGATAAAGGAGTGCTAACGGTCATGTTGGCAGCCGTTGCTTCACATGATCTTTGGATTTCACATGCATTTTTTGGAGTTGCAGGGACAAACAATGAGATTAACATATTATGTCAGTATCCTTTGTTCAATGATATGTTATAAGAATTTTCTCATGAGGTTTACTTTATGATCGACGACCACACATATACAAAGGGATTTGATGGCGTCTACCCGAATGGTCGATAATTGTTAAAAGTTTCACACACCCACATGACAAAAAAGTTGAAGTTTAAAAAAGTGCATGGGGTTGCAAGAAAAAGATGTTGAACGGGCATTTGGTGTTTTGCAATCTTGTTGGGCAATTGTACGAGGTCCAACAAGAACCATTGAGCACAGAAACTTTAAAAGACATAATGCATGCATGTATTATATTACATAACATGATTGTGGAAGATGAAGAAAATGCAATGAATTTTTAAAAGAATGATGAAATAGATTATCCAACACTATAAATCAAGTTTTCATGTATTCGAACGTCACCTAGAAAGGTACAAAGATCTAGTAGAATATCTCCATTATTTTTATTAAGGGATATATTAATTATGAATCCTTGTATTAACTACTACTTTTTTATGTGACAATTAATTGTTAATTAGCTACTTTTAAATAAAAGTATAAAAAGTAGAACGGATTTTGCGGCTGAAGTTATGGTGTATGTGGGAAAACCAATTTTTAAAAGAAATATAAAACCATTTCTTGTTTTTTCAAGTCAAGGTTACTTATTTATCAATTTAGCTACATTTTATAAATGATTCATCAAGTTAAGGTTACTTAACAATTTAATTTTCGAACTTCGGTTATAAATAGTTACATTAATATAAAAAAAATATTTAAAGTACCTCATTTAAAAATTCATTTATTGTGTAAAATGTTTTATATTTTTTGTAAATCAATTTATATATTGTTTATGAATAATATAAACTTAGTATTGATAATTATGTTTTCCCATAAAACTATATGAAAAATAAAAAAATTTCTTGGTGGGACCAATGATTTCTGTTGGTATGTTGGGAAATATTCTAAGTATGTCAAGCTGTTAGATAGATTTCTCAAACTGTTTGTAGATTTTCTGTGTAATTACAAAGTTCAAGCTGTTAGTTGAGAAAGTTCGAGCTGCTAGTTCAAAAGTTCAAGCTGCCAGTGTTCAAGTTCAAGCTGCTCAACAGATAGTTTTCAAGCTGCTCAACAACTCAATAAACAGAAAGTGCTGAAATTCAGGAAAAGATATATATTTGAAGATTCAAGCATATCTACTACCAGAGAAATCAGAGTTTCTCAAGGAAACAAATCAGAAGGCATTATATATACATAGAATAGGTTTTTCTATTTTAAGTCTGCACGTACAAGTTTATTTCAGTTGTAATTGCTTTTCTGATTAAGTTTTCACAAGCCTTTAAGGTTGTAAAACCATAAGAACAATCTGTGTTCTTCGTCTAATCAAATAGAAGAGGTGATTGTAATCATTGAGTTTGGCAATACAAAAGATTTTGATTGTTGGTTATATTTATGTGTTATTTGTTTTGAAAGCTTTTCTTAAAACTGTTAAGTGTTATTCCACAAACTTCTTAATTGGACTTTGATTCAATACAATGTCATTGGTTTTATACTCTGATTAATTCAAACCAGTTAATCTTAGGTAGTGATTTTGATCTTGACAAGTGGTATCAGAGCCACAGGTTTATTCTTTGCTTTCAAAGTCAGAAGCTTTCTTTTAATTTTTTTTTAATTTTCTGCAATGGAATTTGATAATAGCAGTAGTGGATCTGGGCAAGGACTCAAAGTGCCTATGCTCAAACCCACTGAGTTCGAGATGTGGAAACTCAGTATTCAATAGCACATTCAACTTATTGATTATGTCATTTGGGAAGCTGTTGAATTTCCTCCTGTAGTTGATCCTGAACTTGATGCTGAGGGCAAACCCATAAAAACTCCTCCAAAAACTGAACTTGAAAGAAAGGCTAGAATGAATGAAGTGAAAGCTCTTACACTTTTACAGATAGCCATTCCTAATGCTTATCAACATCAGTTTAAAAAGTTTTACACTGCTCATTCTCTTTGGATTGCTTTAGAGAAAAGATTTGCTGGCAATGCTAGCACCAAAAGAAATCAAAAAGATCTTCTGAAACAGCAGTATGAAAACTTTTCTGGTGGCAAGAATGAAAACCTTACTCAAATCTTTGACAGGTTTAGGTGAATTGGAGAGTGCCAAAGTCAGCTTGGATCAAGATGAAGTAAACAGAAAATTCCTTAGATCTCTTGGTGAAGAGTGGACAGTCTATGCTGCCCAATGGAGAACCAAAGACACTCTTAATGAAATAGAGTTAGATGACCTTTACAACAGTCTGAGAGTGTTTGAAACTGAGATTGAAACTAAAAGGAAATCCTTTTCTTATAATCATAACACTGCTCTGCTGTCATCAGCATTAACTGAAAAATCTAACTATTGTGATTCCTTTTCAGGTACTGATGGTAACTCTACTGAAGCTCATTATGAAGCTTTTGTTGCCAATGATGGACTGTTTGCTCTAAATGCTGAAGATTTAGAACAAATCCATCCAGATGATCTAGAAGAGATGGACTTGAAATGGCAGCATGCAATGTTGACTATGAGGGCTAAAAGGTTTCAGAAAAGAACTGGCAGATCCAACTTCCAAGCCAGACCAGAAGGCAAACCAGCATTTGATAAATCAAAAGTTGAATGCTTTAAATGCACAAGCTTGGCCACTTTGCCAGAGAATGCAGATCCCAAGGTCAACAGCCACCAAGACCACAACAAACTAATCAAGCTTCATCATCACAAGCACTTGTTTCTCAAGAAGACAATGTGTTTGACTGGAGTGATCAAACAGAGGAAGAGTTTCAAAATCAAGCTCTCATAGCAGAAACATCTAATGTCACTTCCACTGAACTACCATCTGAGATAAATGCTAGACTCTGCTCTAAAACATGCAAAAATATGGTTAAAAAGTACAGAGATCATAATGAGAGCATGTGAAAAACTCTAGCTAAGATGGAAGAAAGGAGATATGAGTACATGCAGGCTATAGAAGATCTTGAAAAACAAATCAATGACTATAAAGATAATGAGATTCAAATGGGACATGATAGAACATATCATGAGTGGGAGAAAAAGGAGCTGAATAAGAAAATAGAGTCTTTAAATAAGAAATTAGATGAGGCTGAACAGAAGGTGTTAGAAGCTAACAAGAAAATAGAATCTGTCAATATAGATTTAGGAAATTTCAAATTGGCAAATCAAAAGCTGGAACACCTAATATAAGTTCAATTTAAAGACAGGGTAAAATCTCAACTCAATCCCAAAGAAGGTATAGGATACAGAGCCACTCCAACCCCATACAACAACAAATACAGTCATCCAATGAGTGAAGTTGCTGATAGGCTTGTTAATGAACCATTAGACGAGTCCATGACAACTGTAGATCCTATCCTTGAAAATAGTCCTGAATCAAAAGGAGAACTGATTCTAAATGAAGACTGTGAGTGCAAAGAAGTTGAGAGAGAACACAAAACAATGAGTGCCCCTATAAAAACCTCTACCCCCAGTAAGAAAGAAAAAGAGAAGATGAGTGTATGCCATGCTGGTCCACATGTTTTCGTACCTTCTAACTGTAACACTGCATCTTCCTCAAAAGGTAATAAAAGGGGTAAGACTCTTCCAATCTGCACATGCCAAAAGCATGGTGTCCAAAAGTTTCCCACACAACAGTAGGTAAGGGGAAATCAAAGGAACAAGATCCAGTTATGGTCCCATAAAACTGGTTCTCCAATCAAAACAGTCAAAAGATGTTTCCATTGTGGCAGGAAAAACCATTTGGCCAGGCATTGCTTGTACAAACCTTCTGTTGCAAAACAGACTGTGGTTCAGAAACATGCATTTGTTCAAAATACAAAAACTTCAAAGGCCAAACCACCTGTTGCACCAGTTCCAAAGAAGATAGTTGATCACAGGTTCTTAAAAGTCAATAAAAAACAGTCCACACACCAAAAACAAGTTTTGGCAAAACCCAAATCAAATTTTAAACAGATATGGTGTGTTAAAGGCAAAATCTCAAATCAAACTGTTGATCCAAAAGTTGAAACTGGTAGTGCAAACTCTGAAGCTGTTAGCACTAAAAACCCAGTTCAAACTACTAAGCTTAAAATTGGAACTGGTAATGGATCATCTGAGACTGTTAATGCAAAGGTTGGAAAGAACACCTGGATATCTCATGTCATAACTAAATATTCTTCACAGAATCCACCAGTGGATCTCACTAAGTATAAGAAGTCACAGACAGTGTTTAGTTATGTAAATGCACAAGGAAAACCCAAAACCAACTTGGTTTGGGTTTACTCCACTACTAACTAAGCTTTTATTTGTGCAGGGTACCCACAGGTCACAACATAAAACAAGATGGCATTTGGACATTGGATGCTCTAGGCACATGACAGGAAATTCTGAATGCCTGTCAAATTTCAAAGGCTTTGAAGGAGGGTTTGTTGCATTTGGAGGAAATTCCAAGGGAGGTACGGTCACAGGTAAAGGTACTGTCAAAGCAGGCAATATGCTTTTCAATGATGTTTTGTATGTTGAACAGCTAAAGTACAATTTATTAAGTGTGTCTCAAATCTGTGATAAACAAAATATTGTTGTCTTCACAGATTCTGAGTGCATTGTTCTTTCAAAATACCTGAAAATCTTGTTTTACTTAGAACACCAAGAAAGGACAATGTCTACTGTTTGGACAAAGATCTTTTATCCAAGTCAAGTACTCTAAGCTGTTTGATATCCAAAGCATCATCTAATGAGTCTGCTATTTGGCACAGAAGGATGTGTCACATGAACTTCAAATCCATGAATGTTTTGGTCAAAAAGAATTTGGTAAGAGGTTTACCACAAAAGGAGTTCATCTGTGATGATCATTGTGTAGCATGCCTTAAAGGCAAGCAACACAAAACTTCTCATAAGGCCAAAGAAGTAAATTCAATCTCATCTGCTCTTCATCTTATTCATATGGACCTCTTTGGTCCAAAATCTGTTTTGAGTTTGAATAAAAGAGCCTACTGTTTAGTCATTGTTGATGATTTCACCAGATTTACATGGGTATACTTTCTTAGGACTAAAGATGAAACTGCTGAGCTAGCTAAATCATTTATTCTTAAGATAGAAAACCAATCCAACTTGAAAGTTAAGGTGATCAGGTTAGATAACGGAACTGAGTTTAAAAATCATATCCTAAACAGTTTCTGTGAGTCTAAAGGTATTGCAAGGCAATATAGTGCACCAAGAACACCACAACAAAATGGTGTAGCTGAAAGAAAGAACAGAACTTTAATTGAGGCTGCTAGAACCATGCTAGCTGATTCCAAACTGCCAATGACCTTTTGGGCAGAGGCAGTCAATATAGCTTGTTATGTTCTAAATAGGGTTCAGGTTGTTCAATCACAATGGAAAACTCCATATGAGTTATTCCATCATAGAGTCCCCTTAATAGCCTTTCTAAAGTCTTTTGGCTGTTCATGCACCATTCTTCACACTAAGACTCACTTAGGAAAGTTTGAAAGTAAGGCTGAAGAAGGTTTCTTTGTAGGATACTGTACTCAAAGCAAAGCCTATAGGGTATATAACAGTGTGTCTAAAACTATTGAAGAAAGTGCCAATGTTGAATTTAATGAAAACACTGCAAATGTCAAAGGCACTGGTCCTGATTGGTTGTTTGATTTAGATTCACTAACAAATTCTTTGAGCTTTGTTGAGTATACTGCAGAAACTGATGAAAACAGGGTTGAAGCTGCCAACACAAATTCTCATGCTGGTAGTACAAATGTTCAAGCTGTTGGCACAAAGTTTCAGACTGTTGAAGATTCTGGTCAATGGGATGAGTATACTGTTCTACCACTTCTATCTTGCGACCCACCAGGGGTACTGAATGCCCAACATGATTCAAATCCAAATTATGAAGTGCCAATCCCAAGTCCTGAAGTAACAGCTCCATCTGATAGGGAAACAGTCCCATCTTCTGGTCAAGCTGTTCCTGAAGCTAAACCATCAAGTGGTCCTGAAGCAGATGATATAAATCTAGAACCTCATTTCAGACAGACAGAGAGCCAACTCTCAGAGTTCACAAGTATCACCCTCTCAATCAGATAATGGGTGATCCACGCATTCCTGTACAGACAAGGACAATGGTTCACAAGTAGTCTACTGATGCTGAATCAGCAGTTCCTGAATTCAGTCTAGCTGCCTTCGAACATGCCTGTTTCATGTCACAGTTAGAACCTAAGAAGGCATCTGAGGCTTTGAAAGATCCATCTTGGATTGAGGCAATGCAGGAAGAACTACTGCAATTCAAGATTCAAAATGTCTGGACTCTAGTTGATCTTCCTAAAGGCAAAAGAGCAATTGGTACAAGATGGGTGTTCAGAAACAAGAAGGATGAGAGAGGGATAGTAATCAAGAACAAAGCAAGACTGGTAGCACAGGGATACACTCAAGAAGAAGGAATAGATTATGATGATGTCTTTGCTCCAGCGGCAAGAATAGAAGCCATCAGACTGTTCCTAGCCTATGCAAGTTTCAAAGGGTTTAAAGTGTATCAAATGGATGTGAAGTCTGCTATCCTGTATGGCACAATCGAAGAAGAGGTCTATGTGTGTCAACCCCCTGGATTTGAGGACTACAAGTATCCAGACAGAGTCTACAAATTAGACAAAGCCCTCTATGGACTCCATCAAGCCCCAAGATCATGGTATGACACTCTGTCATCATACCTTCTACAGAATGGATTCAAAAGAGGTACTCTGGACAAAACATTATTCACAAAGTCCATCAAAGATGAGATTCTGCTTGTTCAGATCTATGTTGATGATATCATCTTTGGGTCTACTAATGACAGTCTGTGCAAAGAGTTTGAGGCATTGATGCACAAAAAGTTTCAAATGAGTTCAATGGGAGAACTCACCTTCTTTCTAGGATTGCAGGTCAAGCAGAAGCCCATAGGACTTTTTATAAGTCAATCAAAGTATGTTAAAGACATACTGGAAAAGTTTGGTTACAAAGATACCAAAGTTGCTAGTACTCCAATGGACACTCACAAGCAGCTTGATGCAGACAAAGATGGATTAGATGTGGACATTCACTTATACAGATCCTTGATAGGTTCACTTATGTATCTAACATCTTCTAGACCTGATATAATGTTTGTTGTTTGTGTTTGTGCCAGGTTTCAATGTGCTCCAAAGGACTCACACCTATTTGCTGTTAAGAGAATCTTTAGATATCTCAAAGGCCAACCACATTTGGGCCTCTGGTATCCTAAAGACTCTCCTCTTGAACTAACAGCATATTCTGACAGTGATTATGGAGGATGCAACATTGACAGAAAATCCACAACTGGTGGATGTCAATATCTAGGAGCAAGACTGGTCTCTTGGCAGTGCAAAAAGCAAACAACTGTCTCCACCTCATCTACTGAAGCAGAATATGTAGCAGCTGCAAGCTGCTGTTCCCAAGTGATGTGGATTCAGAATCAATTGAGAGACTATGGTATGAACTTCTTATCCACTCCTATTTACATTGACGACTCAAGTGCAATAAGCATTGTACAAAATCCAGTGAAATTTCCCAAAACCAAGCATATAGACATCAGATTTCATTTTATAAGGGATTGTAATGAGAAGAAATTAATCCAAGTTACCAAAATTCATACTGATGATCAGTTAGCTGATCTATTTACAAAACCATTTGATGTAGGAAGATTCACCTTCCTGGTATCAAATATTGGCATGGTTAATATGGATTAATTTGTTTCTCATCATTCTCTCTTATTTTATGAAGAATATGTTTATTTCTTATGCTTGATTAAGGGGGAGACACTGTTTCATTAGAATATGCTTACTTTTCAACTAACAGAGTTCATTTCACTCGGACTGTTAGTTGTTTCACTTGATCTGTCAAAGTGTGCAGGGTAATTTGGTAAATTCTTATAAGTGTGTGCGCGGGATTAGATATTTTTGAAACCCCCAAACCTTTAAAGGTCCCAGTTTCGCAATTGCAACTACCAGTTGCAAAAATATCTTCCACGACCCTCCTTTTCTCTCTGAGCGATTCACACACACTTCTATGAAACCCTAAATCACCGTTTGATCGTCAATGGAGTTTGTCAAAGAACATAACTCTCTTCCCTATTCTCTCAAACACACTGACCTTCAACCATTCCACGGCATGATGGACTTCCTTCGAAGTTCCCATATCCATCATGCCCTCACTATCAATCCTACCATCTACATATCCCATATAGAACAGTTTTGGAAATATGCCTCTGTCAAAACCATCAACGGAGTCACTTCTTTGACATCCAAAATCGATGGAACCACTGTCACCATCACTGAGGATCTCATCCGTCAACACTTGCATCTTCAAGATGCCGCAGGTATAACAAATCTATCTCTTACTGCCTTACATGAAGGCTTTTTTGCTATAGGGTATAGGGGCCCTACTGATTCTTTCACTTTCTTTAAAGCTCATTTTGCCCCTAAGTGGAAATACGTTGTACATATTATACAACAGTGCATAAGCCCAAAAAGAACTGGTTGGTCAAAATTTTCTTCAAATATAGCCACTGCCTTAGTGTGTTTATCAACGGGCCAACAGTTCAATTTTTCAAATATGATTTTCCAGGGTATGTTAAGGCATCATGCCCTAAAAAATGGGAAATTTTTGATGTATCCTCGATTTTTGGCTGAAATAATTGCAAGAACTTGCAATAATTTCAATGTACATAAAAGGATACATGTTTCCCATAGGCACTCTTTACCATCAATAAAAAGACTTCTAAAACCTAGTGCCAATTTTTAGAACATAGATGTCCCATTGCCCTCTGCAATGTTGGGAATCAATCCAATAAACAGAGGAGAGGGTCCTGAGCAGGCTCAGCCTTCCATCACTGCTTCACCCCCATGACCCCAACCCACTCCTCATGATACAAATACTTCATCTGCTCCTTCTGTCAAACCCACATCCCCACTCATACTATATAAAAGAAAAAGGGTTTCAGGAGCTCCTTCCTCCTCAGCCCAAATACCAGAGCCAAATATCCCTGTGCAAGAGGACACTTATGCACAGAATATCCAAAGGGCACCCACTGAGGACACTCCCAACCTCAATTTGGAGGTGGCCATCCCAACAGAGGATGTCCATATGGGTTCTGTGGCTGACACTACTGTTGTCTCTACACAAGAGGCACAAGACAGTGTCAACATCAATAAGACCACACCCATGTCAACAGAGGGTGTGAAAGCACCTTCTGGAAGTCCCCAGTACCAAGAACAGAGGGGCCTAGATGTTTCTACTTCTGGAATTCCTTCCAGTGATAGATCACAAGTACCACTTTCATTTGCTGATCTTGAGGCTTGTCTGCAACTCATGATATTCTCGGATCCTTAGCTGAAACCTGTTGTAGCAGTATTGAAACATTTCCAGTCCCTTATTGCTACACAGGGGGCACAAATTCTAGCACTCCAACAAACAGTTGCAGCTCAACACCAGAGAATGGATTATTTTCATAAGGGGTTCACCCTCTGTGGAAATAAGATCATTCAACTTGAGAAGATGATTCGAACCCTAATGGCGAAGGTTGTAGGTCCTCCTGACCAAACCAATGCATCCAAAAAGGGGGAGAATTAGGAGATCCCTAGTTCAGTCCAAACAGCTTCAGCTTCTGCTCCAACAGTTCCAGATTCTAGGCTAACAGTCCCAACAGCTACTCAAGCTGTTAGCCTAGAAACTCAAGCAACTCC
The DNA here is from genome assembly GCA_020465985.1 of Centrapalus pauciflorus. Classification (NCBI taxonomy): domain Eukaryota; kingdom Viridiplantae; phylum Streptophyta; class Magnoliopsida; order Asterales; family Asteraceae; genus Centrapalus; species Centrapalus pauciflorus. Next base: position 132,799 of record JAANYP010004831.1, on the reverse strand, counting down.
TATAAGAACAACTGGAGTTGTTATCAGAGAAGGAATTCAAGCTCCTGTCAGTACAGTCCAAGCAACAACATCTGCAACCAAAGATAAGGGCAATGGCATACTCATAGAATCTCCAAAGCTTAAATTTTCATCTAAAGAAGCCCAGGTTGCTCATGATGCTGAATTTGCCAGAAAATTAGCAGAGGAACAGGATGATCTCTTAGACCAACAAACCCATGCTCCAATGCAAGATGATGAAACCTTAGGTGATTACCTAAGAGGGTTTGTGGTCAAACAGAATGAGAAGAAAAGGAAAATGCCAACAGGGCATTTAAAGGCAGAGCATAGAAAACTTTTGATAAATTTCTCTTCATCAGTTGGGATTCCAAAGAAGATGGCTCAGTCATGGGACACAGAAAAGCTGCAAGAAATTCATAACAAAGAGATGGAAAAACGCAAGATAGCCAAAGTCTCCCATCAAGTCCAAAGCCAAAAAGAACCAGTTCAAGCTGGTGTAAGTGATCATCAAGCTGGTGTTAGTGATCCTTCTCCTCCTGTTCAAGCTGTTGCTAATGATCCACAATCAGAATCCATTCAACAAGCAAAGCTTGATCAGGTAAAAAGGGTGTTGTTTGAGCATCAGCTTCAAAAAGTGATGGAGATTGAAAAGACCCTCGATCAGCATGACTTCTCCAAGCCTCCTATTAAATACTGGTATGCTAAGTCAATGGATGACATTGATTTAAAATATCATTTTGTAGTCAGAAGAGAAGCTGGTCCTGAGGAAGAATACAAGAGTATAGTGCACCTAGTTCAAGGGATGACCAGAGATGAATTGACTCGAATGCACCATATTGGAACGGTGAGTCAGTCTAGATCTTCACTACTTTGGGTAAAGCAGGCTATAAAGGATTTGAAAAGTATTTTTGATCCAGAATCCATCAGAAAAGATATAGAAGATGCCAAGGATATAAAGATTGCAAATGTTGATCTGTATGTGAAATCAAGAACATATAGACTCAAATTTGCAAATGGATCCAGCATGTTCTTCAATTTTGAATTTTTTGATCTTCCAAGGGCATGGTTAGTGCAACTGAGCTCAGTGAAGATATACTGTGATAAAGAAGAGATGCAAAGAGAATTTTTGAAGGCAATTAAGCAGAAACTTTCCACAACTGTAAGTTTTTGGATGCCTTAGTTTGTAGATAACCGTTTTACTTTGTTTTATTTCCTTATTTGTATAGAAACTTAAAGTCTTGTGTAAAGAATTTAAGTTAGGGGGAGATTGTTGGGAAATATTCTAAGTATGTCAAGCTGTTAGATAGATTTCTCAAACTGTTAGTAGATTTTTTGTGTAATTACAAAGTTCAAGCTGTTAGTTGAGAAAGTTCGAGCTGCTAGTTCAAAAGTTCAAGCTGCCAGTGTTCAAGTTCAAGCTGCTCAACAGCTCAATAAACAAAAAGTGCTGAAATTCAGGAAAAGATATATATTTGAAGATTCAAGCATATCTACTACCAGAGAAATCAGAGTTTCTCAAGGAAACAAATCAGAAGGCATTATATATACATAGAATAGGTTTTTCTATTGTAAGTCTGCACGTACAAGTTTATTTTAGTTGTAATTGCTTTTCTGATTAAGTTTTCACAAGCCTCTAAGGTTGTAAAACCCTAAGAACAATCTGTGTTCTTCGTCTAATCAAACAGATTAAAGGTGATTGTAATCATTGAGTTTGGCAATACAAAAGATGTTGATTGTTGGTTATATTTATGTGTTATTTGTTTTGAAAGCTTTTCTAAAAACAGTTAAGTGTTATTCCGCAAACTTTTTAATTGGACTTTGATTCAATACAAGGTTATTGGTTTTATACTCTGATTAATTCAAACCAGTTAATCTTAGGTAGTGATTTTGATCTTGACATGGTATTATGGGTTGTAGGTTTAACACCCCTATTTTAATACAGGTACCTGAAAATCACCTGTTTGTTATTTAGTTTAATATTATTGAGTTAAATCCTTTAAAGTTTGACATGTGGGTTTGTACACATGACGGGACCAAGTCATTTTGGGATCTCAGGTTAAAAGTTCACTAATAGATTACAGCCTTAGTGACCGTAAATTAAATTGGATCCACATGATATAAATTTGTATTATTTGTTAACGGGATCAGGTTTTATGTACTAGGTTGTTTTGAACCGTAAATGTATCTATTAACCATTCCTACCTTCTTTCATTCATTACTACTCACAAATACTCATTCAAAAGGTGTATGTGTGTTAATTCGTTGGACAGCAGCAAGGGGACCAAATTAAAGCCAATCAACTTTGGAAATTCATCAAGGATTCATCATCTATCAACTTGAATTTATTTTTCACTTCCAAGTAAGTTTTCCTCGGTTCATGTGTTTGATTATGTTAATTGATGGGAAATCAGTTGGGACGCGTTTTTATGTGTTTTTTGGAGAAAATTGAGAGTAACTGGATCAATGAAATGGTTAAATTCAGGTTTATAGGAAAACCCCGTAGTTGGTACAAAATAGAGTACCTGTTCTTAGCTGATTGACCTCATCACGACCGCGCTCAGGCGATCGCGTCCCATGATGGGGCTGAGGCGATCGGAGGTCTAGCTTAGGCGAGTTATCTATTATGGATTGTAATTACATCTATGCTCGGATATGTGTATTTTATGATTTTTGTGACTATTGTACTATACTTAAAGTTAAATGGCCAGACTGGTAAAAAATTGGGTTATAGTCAAGTTCTTGTATATGTGATGCCAACTAGGAGTCTTTGTTATGTGACATTTTTTGTGTGTTTCGGGGGTGTTACAACATGATATCAGTACATAGGTTTAAACACTAGTGGATGCTTAAGCTTAAACCATTGTGTCTAGATCCTTAGGCTTTAATCCGAAGCAGAACAACTAGGGATATCGCAGAGTGGAGTGGAGTGTTATGTTATTCTAATTATGATTACCATTTCTTATGCAGATGATTATGATGAGGGCAGCAAGCCTAGGTATGAAAGATCTCAAAGAGATGAGTATGTTTGGAGGTTAGATTTATGTGAGATCTTTTAAGAGGTATTAGGCATGGTGAATTGGGCACGGTTCAGGTACTGTACCCCTTCAAGGAAGGTGGATTCTTCTGGGGCAGGCGCGTCTTCAGCACCAGCACGAGGGGGTCCTTGGGGTCCTTTAAGGACTCTATGATGGGGCATCCTCCAGAGTTTTCTGATGGTATAGAGATGGGAAGGGTGACATCTTGGATACGGGAGGCGGAGGCTGCTTTTCAGGTCACTCATATAAAAGTGAAGGATATGGGTGGATACGCTACCTACCTGTTGAAAGGTATGACATTGTTGTTAGTGATATGGGATCTTGGAGGGCTTATGCGTTGACATGTGATAAGACTAAGACTCAATATGAGGCTCATATTTGTCTGAGGGATGAGAAATGAGAGATGGAAATATGCTTCATTAGACTGGAGCAGGGGTTATGTTAGTTAGCCAACATATAGATACGTTTAACGAGTATGTTTAGTTTCCTCATTGCATGGTGGGTACGAATGAGCACAAGACGCTAGCCTTCATTGATGGGTTGCACCCCGATATACATGATTTTGTAGTACCACATAAGATTAGTACCTTTGAGAGGACAATGGAGCTAGCTAAAGGTAGGGGGTGAGAGTTAGAGAGAAACATGAGACATCCACCAGTTCACTCCATATTAGGCTCTAGGATCGTCTAGATTTGGTAGAGACAACTGCCCTAGTTACAGTTAGAGCAGTCGTGGGGTTATCAAGGTCAGAGTTCCTGTTCCAGACGAGATAGTGGCAAAGATAATAGACATGATGGTTCAAGTTCGGGGCAGGGTCAAAAACCAGTTACGGGAAGTTAGAGTCATGGTGGAGCCAACCAAAGTCAGTATAGTGCGGGGGCATGATCGAGGGATACTGGTAGTAGAGTCTAGAGTTTCAGGGGCGAGCAAGATTTCCAGAGATGTCGCCGTCGGCATGTAAGGCCGTGTACACCTGAGCATTTATGCTACTTCAGGTGCGGGTTATGTGGGTAAACAACGGGAGTTCTCACTTCTTGAGACACATTCTGTTTTAGATGTGAGAATCTAGGAAATCAGTCTCGAGACTATCTAGAGACCGAAGCTGGAGGATCAGGAGCTATTACTAACGAGGACATCAGAGGGGGGGTGCATCGTCATCAGCCCCACACAAAGCTATAGTGCCTAGGGCACGTGGGAGGGTTTACCATGTCACATTAGAGGAGGAAAGAGACTCGCTGGATGTCATTTCGGATACGTTCATTCTTAATGGCCCACGTGCTAGTGTATTGTTTGATTCGAGATTAAGTCGTTCTTATGTTGCGATTACCTTCTAAGATTATCTTTTGACTCGTTCTTTTGCCTTGTCGACAATTGTTGTTAAGTGAGTCGAAGGTAGTACTGTATTAGTGAGTAAGGTATATCGTGAGTGTACCTTAGATATGGATGACCACAGTGTCTCGATTGATCTTTTGTCGATGGAGATTGGTAGTTTTGGCATGATTGTAGGGATGAACGGGATGAAATCTTGCTAGGCAAATATTCTCTGTTCTAGAAAGATTACTAGTATATAGTGTCAGACACCGAGGTTGCTACAATATACGGAGAGAAAAGAAACGACGAGGTAGCTATCATTTCCATAACTAGAGCAAAGTGGTATGCCGCTATGGGGTGTACCACCTTGATGGCCTATTTGGTAGACACGAAGAAGAAGAAGCGGGAGGTTAGTGATGTACTGGTAGTTAGAGTTTATTCCAACGTGTTTCCAGACGAGTTTCTGAGACTTCCACCTGAGCGGCAGCTTGAGTTCCGAATTGATCTAGTTCCCAGAGCAACACCGATCGTGCATACATCTGAATGCGAGAGATGATGAATCAGCTGCAAGATGTATTGGATTGTGGTTTCATCTATTCGAGTCCCTCTTTATGAGGGGCTGCTGTGTTGTTTGTAAAGAAGAATGACAAATCTATGCGTATGTATATCAACTATAGGGTGCTGAACAAGGTGTCGGTGAAAAACCGTTATCCCCCATCATGCATTAATGACTTCTTTGATTTGCTCTAGGGATCGAGGTATTTCTCAATATCGACTTGAGATCGGGATATCATGAACTTCGAGTGCGAAACGAAGATGTTCTTAAGACTTTTTTTAGGATTCGATACGACCATTATGAGATTTTGGCCATGCCCTTTGGGTTGACCAACGCACCAACAACCTTTATAGACTTGATGAATCAGGTATGGATGTTTGATCGATTTATGATAGTGCTTATCGATGACATCCTAATCTATTCTGGGAGCGCTCAGGAGCCCGAACAACACCTACGTAAGGTGTTATATGTCCTACATTGAGAATAGTTGTATGCTAATGTAAGGCCCAACTTTCAGAGGAGTCAAGCAATACTAATACAATCATAAAATAAAGTTAGATTCTTTGAAGTTTAACAACATTTATAGTTCAGATTTGAAATAAAGTTACAAAGCGTATATCCAGCTAATGTATAATATCATCTCTTGCTTATTCGTTACTACCCAACATCCCAAGGTCTTCAAGTTGTTCAACAAATACCACTGAACATGTAGTGGTCTATGAACTTCAAACTTTAATTATGTCCCACTTAGAATCTAAGTCTAGAAAAGTCTTTACCTGTTCCTGAAAAGAGGGAAATGTAACAACCGTAAGCTAAAAGCTTAGTGAGAATATAAATTTAAGTGAATATTGTAAGACCCAACTTTCTTAGGAGTCTGAACTAAAAGGTCTCAGTAAGCAATACAACAACAATCATCAACTAAGATAAATTTAATAAATGTTTAGGAGTAATTACAAATAAATGCAGAAGAAAATTACAAAGGGTACATTAGCTAGTCTAAATCATCTTCGTTGTCTCAATCTTGACCATCCAGAATCCCGAAGTCTTTAACTTGTGTAGTGAATACCACTAAATTCGTAACAATCTACGAACTTCAAGCTACAAATATATCTGACTTAGTAACTGAATCTGTCACATAGTATGTGTTCCTGAACAATGAAAGCAACATCTATAAGCTTTACGCTTAGTGAGGATATCCAAATTTGGGAGAATTTCATATATACCCCTCCAAAACTTCATAATATCATATATACCCAACCTAAAATTTTAATATCATATATATCCCTCCTAAACATCATAATATCATATATACCCAATTTTAATTATTAATATCACATATATCCCTCTTAAACATCATCAATATCATATATACCCAAATTTATTAATTTAATTATTTTTAAAACATTTAAAACTCATAATTAATATTGCTTATTAATTAATAACCATTATACCCTTACTCATTTCTTCTTTCAACTAAACTTCAAAATATCATATTTATCCAACTTAAATTAAAATATCATATCCTTTTTAATTATTCTATATAATTTATTTTTGAAAACTTTACTAAATAAAATTTTCAAACTAAACAAATTAACATTAAAAATAAAAATAAAAAAGTTGTATCATGTTTTTGCTCGTTTGTAATCAAATCATATCGTCTTATTATATTTTCTTATTTGCTTTTTTCTACAGTAATCTATATGCAATTAATTGATTACATATTATGTTCTTTTTTTCTTATTCTTTTCGAACTTTATAGTTGCATCGCATTTTGTTTTTTGTTTTTTTAATAAAAAAAATCTAGTATATATTTATTTGTTTTCTAATACATTGGTTTCTAACTTTTTTTTTTCAAGTTTGCATTCGTTTTATAACTACGCTTTATAGTTTATTTTTTTTAATTTTTATATTTAATTTAAAAAAAAATATATTTTTTACTAACGAATATAACCATATATTTATAATAAAAAACTTAATTTACTAATAATATACAAATTTCATCCGGTAAATTTATTATTAAAATTATTTTCTAGTTATTAATTATCAAACAAATTATTATAAAACTGGATTATAAATATATATATATATATATATATATATATATATATATATGTATATGTATATATATATCTATATATATATATATATATATATATATATATATATATATATATATATATATATATATATATATATATATATATATATATATATATATGTATATGTATATATATATCTATATATATATATATATATATATATATATAACATATATATATATACATATATATACATATATAGATATACATATATATACATATATAGATATACATATATAGATATACATATATATATATAGATATATATATATAGATACATATATATAGATACATATATATAGATAGATATATATACATATATATATATATATATACATATATATTTATAGATATATATACATATATCTATATATATGTATATATATATATATATATATATGTATATATATATATATGTATATTATATATGTATATATATATATATATATATATATATATATATATATATATTATATATATATATATATATATATATATATATATATATCATATATATTATATAATATATAGATATATATATTTATATATAGTATTATATAATGTTATCTATATGTATCTTATATATATATATATGTATTATATATACTATATATATGTATATATATATGTTCTATATATATATGTATATATAATAATATGTATATATATATATATGTGTATATTATATATGTTATATTATATATATATGGTGTATATATATATGTATTATATATTAATACATATAAAAAAATTTAAAATATATATATAGATAACATATATATATTATGTATACATATATATATATACTATATATTATATTATATACAGTATATATATATGTATATTATATATATTGTGTATATATATATGTTAATATATTATACATATAATTATATATATATAATTATACATATATATATGTATACATATATATATGTATACATATACATATATATATGTATACATATATATATGTATAGATATATATATATGTATGTATACATATATATGTATATATATATATATGTATATATATATATATGTATGTATACATATATATGTATATAGATACATATATATATGTATACATATATATATGTATATATATATATATATGTATGTATACATATATATATATATATGTATGTATACACATATATATGTATATATATATATATATGTATGTATACATATATATATATATGTATGTATACACATATATATATATATATATATATATATATATATATATATATATATATATATATATATATATATATATATATATATATATATATAGAATCAGGTTCATCAGCGTACCTATGAGATTCCAGCGTACCCAGCGTACCCTAATCTGAATGATCATTCACATATATTTTTTTGAATAAACATGTATAAGACAACATTATAATATTTTTTTTCAAAAGAAACAACATCATAAATCTTGTGAATGGTAAAAAAAATCATGTGAATGGTCAATTACACCATTCACATGGTGTGAAATGACCATTCACATGGATGACCATTCACATAAATATGCATTGACCATTCACATAATTTTTAAGGACACAGAAAGTGTGAATGTATGTGAAATTCATATATCATGCGTATAACATTAAATTAAACATGGTTATGAGAAAAAAATTTAATAAAAAGTTTTTTAAGGTTGGTACCTTCGGGTGCACTTGATTTCGAGAGGTACTTTTTTGAACCTGACTATATATATATATATATATATATATATATATATATATATATATATATATATGGAGAGGTTCTTTTAAGAACCTTAAAGATGGTAAGAACTTAAGAACCTTTTAGAACCCTTGGATCAAAAGAGTATTTTTGGAATAAAAAATATTATCTTTCTCTCTCCACCTTTTTTTAATTATATGCATCTCTTTTTCACTTTCTCTCTCTTACTTTTTTTTTTTTTCATTTTCATGTTCTCTTTCTTTCGTTAGAATTGATTTTAATATTAAAAAAATGTTTTTTATAAAAAAAATAAATTAATTGCTAAAAAATTAATGTATTCTATATTGAAATATTATATGTCTATATAGAATGTTATATAATTCTATATCTTTTTATGTAGATTAACATTACTAGTCATAATCTATGTAGAATGTTATGTTCCTTATATATTTCATATATATTTTTATGTTTATTATACAAATCTATATCTTTTTTGTAGATTACCATTACTATTCATTGTGTTTTTGGTATATTTTATATCAGTTGCATACCAAGTGTCGATAAAATCTCTAAATGAAATCTTATTTTTTTTGTTTCAATGTGTTTTTGGTATATTTTATCATTTAATCTACGTAGAATATATGATACTCGACATCTACACGACATTCTACATAGATTGCATGACATTCTACGTAGATTGCATGTCATTCTACGTAGATTGAATGCCATTCTACGTAGATTGTACATAGAATATGTTCGTCGATACTCTACGTAGATTGCATGCCATTCTACGTAGATTGCATGTCATTCTACGTAGATTGAATGTCATTCTACGTAGATTGCATGTTATTCTACGTAGATTAACAGTTTTATTCTATGTATTTTTGGTATATTTTATATCAGTTGCATATCAAGTGTTTGATAAAATGTCTAAATGAAATCTTTTTTTTTTTTTGTTTCAATGTGTTTTTGATATATTATATCATGTAATCTATGTAGAATATATGATATTTGACATTTTACACGACATTCTACATAGATTGCATGACATTCTACGCAGATTGCATGACATTCTACGTAGATTGAATGTCATTCTATGTAGATTACATGTCATTCCACATAGATTGCATGACATTCTACATATATTGTACATAAAATATGTTCATCGATACTCTACATAGAATATGACAGATTCATTTTCAATGTTTTATAATGAAGATTATTTGTAAAATATTAGATATATATGAATGTAATAGTTATTAGATGTTTTACACAGGGGCGGATGCATAGCCAAGAGGGTGGTAGCCCATGCTACCAGTCACCTGGGCCTTTCATGTGGAAAAAAAAATGGGCTTCTACTAGTGCTACCATTGCTTTATCTTTTGTGATACTAGTGAATAATTAGAGGCCCAAGTATATAGCCCAAAAAAAAAAGAACGTACAGGCACTGCATTTGCACTCACAGAATAGGGCAAGAAATTTGGGCGGCCGTGAACCTTTGACAGCGTCGCACCAGCCAGCACCAGCCACCAGCATCTACAGGCCAGCGATAGCATCACAGCAACGCCGTCCGGCGTCCGCACCAGCACCGGCGACCGCACCATCAGCAGCACCGTCCTGCCTCCTGCAGTCCTGCGTCCGCCCCTCTTTCTGCGGTTCTGCACTTCTCCTCCGTCTTAATCGGTTTTCTCTAATTCTCTAATTTCAAATTATCTTTCTTGAATTTAGAACTCTAGATGTTAAATGTTGTGTATTTGTGTAGTGCTTTATATTTAGAAATCAAAATCGTAATTAGTTAACAATTATTGTGGTTTTATTATAAATTATAAGTTTTTCAAGTTAAAAATTAGTTATGTGATTTTATAAATTAATGTTGTCAAATTGTGTTGTGTTTTAGAAATCAGAATGTTATTCAATTGTCAATTTATGTAGTGTTTTGTCAACCCTTAATTATATATATAACAAATAAATGTAGGTATCAATGGAGAAATTTGTGAAAAGAAAATTATCATCCGATAGTGGAAAGCCTTCAAGTGGAAGTGGTTCAAACAAGATTCCACATACTAGTTCTACTCGTTCAATTTCTCAAATAATTGATATGAAAGACCTTCCTTGGGACCCTGTGGATAGACCAAGGATTTTGGAGTATTCTCCTAATCAAAGAAAAGAAATTAGATGACTATATTGGCAAAGAGGACCTTTTCAACCACGCGGTCATGTGTTTCCAACAAAAACAATAGGGACTAAGTTAAGACGTTTTGTCACGACTTGGTTTGATGGATTTCGTTGGTTAGAATATAGTGTAAAAGCAGATAAAGCTTTTTGTTTATGTTGTTACCTATTTAGAGATTATGTTGGACAACAAGGTGGAAGTGATGCCTTTGTGACGGAAGGCTTTAATAGTTGGAGCAAAAAGGAAAGGCTTACGGTTCATGTGGGTGATATTAACAGTTTTCACAATAAAGCACTACAAAAATGTGAAAATCTAATGAGGCAAAATCAATCTATTGCAACCGCCTTTCATAAGCAAAGTGAAACCGCAAAGAAAGAGTATCGAATTAGATTGGATGCTTCAATTCAAGTCTGACAATCAATAATTATGGGTTAAAGTGATAACTAGCTAGGTAATGCTTCGAGAGGATTCAGGAAGGGGATTAGAAGGCCTGCAACAAAGAAACGAGAAAGCTATCGTTAGTGTCAACACAGGGAGAGCCCCTGTGAGGACATTCCGATGCCAAAGTCAGCCGCCATGCTAGAAAGTAAAGGTTGGGAGGAAAATATTAGTGAAAATGGTGAAGTGAACATTACCCTTATCTTGATGATGAGAACCCTATTTATACCTTCTCTCAGGCGAGGCGCTCGTTTGGAAGAATCCTATTGGCTGGGGAAGAACGTGCATGGGAGTGACCTCCATGATCCCTCGGGAGCCAATTAGAGACCCCGCTTTTTCTTCCTTCTCTGCATAACGCCTGTCGTCCGACAGGCTCCTGCAGCTCGCAGGTCTGTCGCTCCATGGGCCCTCTGCGGGGCAGGCGAATGACCTTGGGTCTTATGGCAGGCCTGAGTAGTGGATAGAAGGTGGGTTGGGCTCTTTGGGCCTGTGGATCAATTCGGGATTATACCCACGTAAACAAGTCCCCCAAGTTCTAGTGAAAACGTACAGTTTTAGCTAGAACTTTATAAGACTATGCTTTAGCTCTGAAGTTTCCAGGCGAGTCGTTAACGACTTGCTTAGGAACTTACTGGTAAGACAAATGTGTAACACAGTACCTAGAACACGTGAAGTGACGTGGTAAGACCACTAAACTCCTTGGACATCGGAAGCGAGGCAGTTGGAATCGTTGACGCCTGGAGTGTTTAAGTCGGGGTGGTTGAGTATCACGCGGGTGGCATTTTCCAAAATGTAACGGTCACATGGTAGCCTTGAGTAACGGCTGATTTTCAGCCTTCTGATGCTCACCCAATTAAGTTATAAAAATATTCAATGCGCCCTAGGGGATATTTGCTTGATTAGACACCCTGTGAGGCGGCGTAAGCGTTATTTAATGAAGATCATGATGACAAAAAACTCACGCGCGCGTGACGCGTCCCTTAACTGTCACATCTCTCTGCACGTTTCAGGCAGGGTTAATAGGGGAATGACACATGTCCTGTGTTATTCCCGCCTACTTCCCCACTCCTCCATTAAAACCGAATTTCAAGCTTTTTTTCAAAGTTTAAAAGAAAAAACTTGCTCCTTCTCTTAACTTCCTTTTAAAACTTTTTCACCCTCACTGTGCGGTTTGCTCAACATTTCTTCGACGCCCTTACCTTCCCAGGTTAGCTTTATTCTTCCTTCCTCTTTTATTTTTCTTCTTGTGATTATGCCGACCGCACCTTCAGCGGATAAAGTACCATGTACCCTTACCAATTCCGAGTTCAAGGTCTTTTTAGCCGAATATGGTGTTCCTACTGATCTTCATCCTCTGCTTCCAAACCGTTGATCAACACCACTTTGTCCTCCAGAGGGCAAGGTAGCTTTGTACACCAAGCAGTTTTCTATTGGGAATCTCCGACTCCCCTTCACTCCCTTCTATCTTTCCTTGTTAAAACATTATGGAACTCATCCAGCAGATGTCTCCCTTGGCAGTATTGAGAATCACCGTTTTTGAGGCAGCTTGCAAAGCCCTAGGTGGTTTCCCTTCTATTCCCCTGTTTCGGTATTTTTTTCAAGTTAACCTGCCTGAAATACTGGTTCAGCTTTGAGAGGAGAAAAGCCCCTGTACCCGATGTGTTTGTCGACCCCCCACAGGGACTGCGTGAATGGAGGGGGGCTTTTTTCTGGGTAGACGACATGATTGTTCCCCCAAGTGACAGGGGCGTATTGGTATGGAGAGCAGGAGGGCGTCCACATTCGTTAACCTGTCCCCCTGAAACCAGGGACCTGGATGTTGACCTTCTGGCCTTACTTGCTCGCCAAACTTTTAAATTGAGGACCTACCCCAACCCTGTGCTCGCTTTGCTGGGGATGAATCCCCACTGGGGGGACCCTGCCACTCCTCCCATAATAACAAAAGGGGGCATTGGTAGGACCCCTGCTTTCTTTTTTTAACCATCTGACTATCTTTCTTTTACTTGCCGCTATGTTCCTAACGTTTTTCTTGTTTCACTACAGTCATGAGTGTGTTGGAGTATCTGTCTTCTGATGATTTATTTGGGTTTGAAGTTGTCACTGTGAATCGTTCAGACGCTAAAAGTCTTCGAGCTGGTCAAGCAGCCCCAGAGGGTTCCTTGACTCCTTTGGGTCATCTTTCTACCTGGTCTTCTTCTCGCAAGGGGGATAGCATTGCTGCCCCATTTGAACAAGCTTTGGTGGAACCCGATTCTTGTCCTTCCTCCCGAACTCGCCTGAAAAGAAAGGCAGCTGGTACCTCTCTTGGAGTTGACTCTCCCATCCAAGTTTCCAGTCCGGATGATGATGATGACAAAGCGGTACTGTCAAAAAATATCAAGATTTTTGTGAAACGGTCCTCCCCCAAAGGTAAGGGAGTGGCCTTGTTCGATCTTCCTCCAGCTAATACGATCCTATCCCCGCGATTCCCCTCTCTGCAACCCCCTATACTCTATCCCCTCCCCCCTCTTCAGTCTGGGAGGCCACTCCCTTGGCTCCGTTCAGGCGTGAGAAAAGCGATTATAATCGCGAGGAGTTGTACGTGCGAGGAGTTGTACGTGCCTGAATGGGAGATAAAGAATGGTGACTTACTTGAGACACCCTCAAGCCTATGGAATTTTTTATATCATAGCATGCCACCCTCTCACGTTGAAATGGCTCAAGACGCCAGCAATGCACTTGTGTTCGACTCGCTTGGCTTGGCCGTTATGAACTTTAGCACCTTCCTTCCAGAAGTGAAAGCGAGAGTTACAATAGCCGATCATAGGTTTATGAAAGCTCAGGAGGAGCTTCGTATGGCTGACGAGAGGGAAAAGGGACGTATTACCATTGTTGAGGAGATGAGGTCTCAGGTAGATGGTCAGAAGTTGGAAATTGAGAGGTTGCGGACTGAAGTAGAAGAAGAGAAGAAAAATCTATGGCGTTAGGCCTTCGTGTGAACCAACTAAGTGCAAAGGAAGAGGCGTTGAAGAAAGAGAGAGAGGAAGCAATCGAGGCCGTTGGCCGTCTGTCTGAAGAAAGGACCAGATTTGCTTCCGAAGTCATTCCCCACGTGGTCAATAAACTGCTGCATAGTCGACAATTTCTGCAACCTTGGGATTCCGTTAAGCGAGCTGCCGTCCATTATGGTCGGCACTCGGCTCTCATGAAGGTCCACTCCAGTTTGGTTGAAGGGGTGAGGGTGGAGATGTTACCTGGATATGATCCCCAAGCTCATGCGCGTCTCAAAGAATTGGCCGTTGCGGCTGAAAACATGGCATTCCCTTATATTGAATACCTTCAAGCCCACCCCAGTCGTTCCAACGAAGACATGTTAGCTCTAAACCCTGCGGATCCTGATGTGAGGCATGGCTCTAACTCCGCGTCTACTCGTATGTGAGTTATTTACTCGTTTTTCTCCATGATTCGCCGTCTGGTTATCATTTGTTTTAACTGATAATTATTGTGATGAACAATTTGTGGTTTTGTACACCCGGTATACGGGTGGTGATGCATGGCACCCCTTGCTTGGACAAATTACTTATCTTGTACACCCGATCGGCGGGTGATGGCACTACGCGCCCCCTTTAGACAATGTTTGTTTTATCCACCTTTCGTCTTTTAACATGCAGTAGCTGTTTTTACATTGTTGTACGCTTAGAGTAGTTTGTATGATTCTTATTTTGCCAAAATGGTAATTTTGACCTGTAAGGAGCAAACCATACTTTGCATGTGTTTCTACCCAAGCATTGATGCACTTGGCTTGTGTTACAAAGGCGGTGACTCAGCCTTTTGACTTGGTTAAAGCAACAGTTTAAACCCTTGTGGTGTTGCTAGGTTGATAACTCAACCCTTCAGTTTGCGTCGTTAGGGTGATGCTTCAACTCTTTTTGTGTAGTTTGGGAGATAACTCAACTCTTTCTATTATGTTAGGGCGATAACTTAACCCTTTTTGTTATGTTAGGGCGATAACTCAACCCTTTTTGTGTGGTTGGGGCGATAACTCAACCCATTTTTGTAAAAAAGTGACTGAAATTGTCGTGTTTCAGGCCTGTTTAATTGTTATGATTCACATATGGTTATTGGTCATTAGACCGAGGTGGAGGGTTTTAGTCATGTTGAGGGCGTCCCCTTTTTCTTGACATGGAACCCTTTTTTCGCTCTACAAAATCGTAAATAAACACGTAATGATGAGCCTTGTATCATTAATGAGGCATAAGTGATCATTACAATACTGTCTGTCTTTTCTGAAACAAGTCTTAAGTATGGCCATGGGCCTTGATTAAAGATAGTCTGAAGGACAAGTAAACAGAACTAGGCATGGAACCTTGTTTGTCTACACAAAGTACTTCTTCAAATTCATGATATGCCAAGTCCTTGGTATCTTCGTTCCATCCAATCGTTCTAGGTGGTATGCTCCGCCTCCTAGAGTTTGTGCTACGCGGTAAGGACCTTCCCATCTAGCTGAGAGTTTGCCCGTGGGGGCTGACCTGCTCGCCTCGTTGCTGCGCAAGACCAGGTCTCCAAGCAGTAGCGCCTTGTGTCTAACTCTCCTGTTGTAGTACCTTTTCATTCTTGCTTTTACTATGGCTTGTTTCAATTGTGCCAGCTCCCTTCTCTCCATCAGCAAATCTAGATCCAGACGCCTCTCCCCCTCGTTGTCTTGTTCGGTAAAGGTGACTACCCGAGGTGATGGAACACTGATTTCTGCGGGTAGTACGGCCTCGGATCCATACACCAAACAGAAGGGCGTCTCGCCTGTACTGACCTTTGTCGTGGTGTTCAAACCCCACAGAACGTTTGGGAGCTCATCTACCCATCCAGTTCGGCATGCACCTAGACGTGCCTTTAAGCCTCTGAGTACCTCTCTGTTGGCTACTTCCACTTGACCATTGGCTTGTGGGTGTGCCACCGAGGTGAAACGCTGTTCAATGTTTAGCTCTTCACACCAGGATTTAAACAGCTGCTGCTTCCCGTTGTCACTGACCATTATTCTGGGAATACCGAAACGACACACAATGTGTTCCCAGACGAAATTACGAACATGCTTTCCAGAAATTGTTGCTAAAGGCTTTGCCTCCACCCACTTTGAAAAGTAGTCAACTGGCACTAGAAGGAACTTGACCCTACCAGGTGCCTCGGGAAATGGTCCCACTATGTCGATTCCCCATTTGGCAAATGGCCATGACGAGGTGACAGGTATCAGTTCATGTTGCGGTTGTTTGGCCATTGGGGCGTGAATCTGGCATGATGAACATCTTTGAACTTCTTCCACTACGTCTTTCTTCATGTGGGGCCAATAATACCCCATCCGCAATATTTTTCCCACACGAGCCTTCGTGCATCTCCTGAATGATATTAGTGGCTTGTTGAGGTCCCACACATCGAAGCCACGGGCCTAGAAACGACCGACGGTACATAATACCATCCTTTATGGCGAAGCGAGGTGCCTTGATGCGAATCCTTCTTGCTTCTCCTTCATCTCCAGGCAGTGTGCCACTTAGCAAGTATTCATAAATGGGTGTCATCCAGGTGGTATTCGCTTCCTGGATCTCCATGACCGGCTTAGCTGTTATAGACCTTTCTTCGAGAACTTCTACAAGGACCTCTTTAGTGAGATGAGCGAAAGTTAAAGTTGCCAATTTGCTTAAGACATCGGCCTTCTTGTTCTTACCTCGCGGTATCTGACTTATTTTGTAGCTGGTAAAGCTTGTCATGAGACGTCTGGCTTCAGCTAGATAATCTATCATGGATTTATCCCTTGCTTCGAACGTCCCGTTGATCTGATTTGCGACCAGTTGAGAATCAACATATACCTGCAAGAAGTTTGCAATTAGCTACTAGTTGGTACATCGATGTGCTCGGCCACATGAGTGGAATCGATGCATACTTGCAGGTCTGTCACTTTGAGAGAGGCAGTGATACGCAGACCAGCTAGCAAAGCTTCATATTCACTTTCATTATTAGAAGCGTTAATGTTAAGACGAAGAGCATACGTGTGCTCTTTTCCATCGGGATCCGTCAGAATCAATCCAGCCCCAGAGCCTTCTGCCCCAAACGACCCATCTGTGTACAAGCTCTACACGGTTGCACCCTCCTTTTCTATGGCTGTGGGCGTCGTAGTGTTCATTTCAGCCAGAAAATCAGCTAGAACCTGCCCTTATACGCAGACCTTGGGCGAAATTCGATGTTGTGCTCCCCTAACTCAATCGCCCATTTAGCTAGGCGACCTGAAGTTTCTGGTTTCAAAAGCACCTGCCTAATCGGTTGATCTGTCAAGACTATTACCGTGTGCGTTTGGAAATATTGCCTCAAGTTCCTGACAGCATTGACCAGGGCTAAAGATAGCTTCTCCAGCGGTGGATAATTCAACTCGGGACCTTGCAATGTTCTACTTACAAAATATATTGGCATCTGTCGTTTATCCCTCTCCGCCAATAAGACAGCGCTGATGGTTTCGTCGGAAGCCGCCAAGTACATAGTTAATTCCTGACCTGGAATAGGCGCAGTGATGGCGGGCAACTCTGTTATAGTCTTCTTCATCTCCCTGAAAGCGTTGTCCGCTTCAGTCGTCCACCTGAAACCGTTCTTTTCCAGCGTGCCTTTGAGTGTCTTAAAGAAAGGAAGGGATCTTTCCGCCGCCTTAGACAAGAAACGACTCAAAGCTGGTAGCTTGCCATTTAAACTTTGGACCTCCTTGATAGTAGTAGTAGGTGGGAGTAAGTCGGCAATGGCATGAGCCTTCTTAGGATTGGCTTTAATGGCGTCCCGGGTTATCAAATGCCCCAAGAAATGCCCTTCTTCCACCCCAAACGTGCATTTCTTCGGGTTGAGCTTCATATTGACCCTTCTTAGCGTCTGGAATGATTCCTCTATATCCTTTAACAAAGCTCTCTCTGTCCTGCTTTTGATCACCATATCATCTACATACACCTCCAAATTTCTTCCGATCTGTCCTTTAAAAACCAGATCTACTAGGCGCTGGTACGTGGCTCCTGCGTTCTTCAAACCAAAAGGCATCTTGGTGTGACAAAAAATACCTTGACTAGTGTGGAACACGGTCTTGTCTTCGTCTCTTTCCTCCATCTGTATTTGGTGATACCCTTTGTAAGCATCTAGAAAACACTTGTATGGGAAGCCAGCCAATGACTCTACTTTCCAGTCAATCTCTGGTAAGGGATAGAAATCTTTTGGGCAAGCCTTGTTAAGGTCTTTGAAATCGATGCACATCCTCCAACTACCATCTGTCTTCCGAACCATAACAGGATTGGCTACCCATGTATGGTACTTGACCTCTCTTAGGATTCCAGCCGCTACAAGCCTCGCGACCTCTTCACATACCTCCTGGTCACGTTCACGAGCCAGAGGCCTTTTCTTTTGGCAAACAGGGGTAGCCTGGGGATCTACATTTAAAGAATGGGTAGTTTTGATTATCCTACCTTCTCCGACTTCCAGCTGTATGGGAATCCCCGTCATATCGTCCGGTGTCCAGGCGAACACGTCCTTATTTCCTTTTAGGAGTACCTCGACTTCCCTCCTTATCTCTTCGGGTAGGTTTACACCTACAGCTACTGTTTGCTCCGGGTGATTTTGGTTAACGATCACGTAAGTTACAGCTTGTGATTCGCTGTCCTTCACTGGCTTCACATCCACTGCCTTTTGAACCTGTGAGCATTCTTCTACCCGTTCAGGGTATTCCGTCAAAATGGTCGCTATACCACACGAGGTGGGGATTTTCACCATTCCGTGCCCTGTAGACACAATGGCCTGCAATTTCCCCAGAGAGGGACGCCCTAAGATAGCGTTGTACGATGACTTAGAACGAACCACCAGGAAGGTCACCTGCTCCTCTCTTTCCACCTGACCCTGTTGTAAAGAGACTCTTAAGCGTAGCTGTCCCAATGGCCAAGATATCTCTCCTGAAAACCCCTTCAGGGGAGTTGAAGCGGGTCGCAACTTTTTCTGAACAGCGTCTGGCATGCTGTAACATCCTCAGATTTAAATTATTATATTTGAAGTTATTAGTTTAAATTTGTAATTTAAGTTGGATTATGAAAGTTGGTACGGAATTTGGATTAATTATAAAGTTGGTTGTTTTATTTAGAAATTGAGGAATTTCAATTAATTTAAGTGAATATAATTATTAAATAGTTAAGGATAATAAATAAAGATAGAATTCTTTATTTATAAAATCAGTATTTAATGAAACCGGATAAGTAGAGGGGTTAACGTGCCAAAAGTTAAAAGATGAGAATAAAAGACTTACCGTCTTTCATTTTAAAACATTTCACTCTCTCACTAAACTCTCTCCAATCTCTCTCTCTCTCTAAACAATCAAGAGGATCAAAAGTTGGAATTAAAGGCTGAAAATCAAGATTCTGATTGCTAGGAAGGAACTAAAACATCTACAACCGACGATTTAAGGTAACTATTTCTTAATATTTCGATTATTAATGGTTTTGGGTTCGGTTTTGGAGAGAAACCAAATCACATATTTAAGTTGTAGATGATGTTGCATGTAATATGTTGTTGTTGATTCCTTCAAATCGAGTATTAAGGGAACTATGTATCAAATTTCAGCTTCTAATTCCGTCTATAAGTATGATTTTGAGGATTTAGTGTGTGTTTAAGTGTGTGTGTTCGATGAATGTATAAAAATGGACAAAAAGTGTTCATTTTGGTACATAAATGTGTTAATATGAGTGTTAAAATGGATGAAAATAAGTGTTTTTAAGTTGGCATAAATTATTTCGAATATTGGATAAAGTACAAAAATGATGGAAATTAAATCTGGAAAATGCTAAAAACTGCACAAGTTCGAACAGCAGGAGGTCCGAATTCGGCCGAATTCGGATGGGTCCGAACCTCAAATAATCAAAATAGCAAAATAATTTCCAAGTATTGAATTTCGGTTGGGGACCGAATTCGGATGTGGTCCGAACTAGGATGTGGTCCGAACTCGTATATGATCCGAATTTGTATATGGTCCAATTCAGAAGGGGACCGAACTGCAGTCCGAATTCGGACATGGATCCGAATTGAGGGTCAAATATTGCAAGAATTATAAAATTTGGTTTTATGAAATTAAACAGTTATTGATACAATGTTTTGATACAACTGACTTAACAGGTCCCTTGTGGTGTTGTTTAACCCACAGTGGGGTACTTTGTGGATCCGGTTGAAATCCCGATGAGAAATAATATTACTTGAAGGTTATTTACGCACCCACTGTGAGTACATATGATTTCGCATGTTTATATCTGCTTTATGTTAGCTATTGCCTGCTGAGACATGTTGCTTCATTATCGTTTGGAATTCTACTAACTTGCGTAGATTTAGATGCACATTCATACTTGTTGCATGTCCGTTCTTTTGTTGTGCATCTAGCAATGGACCGGTGGGTCGCATCTGATACTCCGATGTTACTGCGCTATATGACCCGGAGCTGATCCCTCCGAGGTTCTGGTAGGCAGTAAGTCATCCCCGATGTTATGTCTGTCTCAGATGGTTGGTTTAATGCCGAGCTTTGGGCTCGAAGGAGCTGCGGCTCTTGCTCCGTACTTGGTGTACGAAGAGATTATACGACGTTCGTCGTCGGTGTTACTCTTGGGGCTTCATAAAGATTTATAAAATGCGTAAATCTGTGTATTTACTAAGCATTCGCTTACCCCTCGGTTGTTTAATTTTTATAGGAAAGGGAAAATCTGCTGCCGGACCTTCTAGTTAGGTCATTTGTGAAGTCTTGGAAGATTTGATACTACTCAATCGGTAATTGTGCTATGGGATCAATGTTGTAATATGTTTGGGATGATTGTAACGAAGTTTGAGTACGTAGATTTAGTATTGGAACCTTGTAGCACCGTAGGGTGTTTGAAACTGTTGTATTATTTTAATTATGTACCTTTATGCTTCCACACTGTAATTTAAGTATGCTGATCATTTTGTAATTTATGTTTGGCGTTTAATCCTGGGTGTTATGTAATTGTGGTTAAATGTGGCAAGGGTGTCACATGAAATGGTATCAGAGCAGTAGTTTGAGATTCAAGTGTCCGTGATGTCTTGGTCTCAAACATTAAGTGATGATATGTAGTAATTTTAAGTAATAATCTGAACTGAGGTAGGTTACGATCTAGTAATTATAGGAGTTGACGTTCATACGGGACAATGGGTGGTGTTTTTAAATAAATGACATGTTACTAAGCAAGTTATATATTTTATATTTCAGAACATGTCTGGAGGAGGAATGACACCCGAAGAAACAAGGGAAATGATGCTAGCCATGATGGCTGAGCAGAATAAGATGACTCAAGATCAGTTTCGGGCTAGAGATGAGGCCGAAGCTAAGAGAAGGGAAGACAAAAGAAAGAATAAGGAAAAAGAGGGGGGCAACAATGAGGAACAAGATGACAACACTGGGTCATCTAACAAGCCCAAAGGTTGTCGGTTTAAGGATTTCAAAGGAAATGGTGCTGTAGAGTTTAATGGACTGGGTGATGCTGTTGCCGCACTAGAATGGATAACGGCAACCGAACGAACATTCTGAATCAGCGATTGTGCTGAGAAGGATTTGGTTCGGTATGCTACTACTATGTTCACCAAAGATGCAATTATGTGGTGGAACTCCATGGTGAATGCTTTGACATTGGAGAAAATTTCTGTAATGACTTGGGCTGAGTTCACTGACTTATTCACTCAGCAGTACTATCCGGTTGATGAGCGTCGAAGACTTGAGGCAAAGTTTATGGCATTGATGCAGGGGACTAAGACTGTGTCCCAATATGCTGTGGAATTCACGAGGCTGAGTTTGTTTGCGCCTCATCAGGTTGATACTGAGGAAAGGAAAGTGACCAGATTTGAGGCTGGTTTGGATATTGAGATTAGGAGAGTTATGAGCAATGTGCGCTACACTACGTTTGGTGGCTTACTTGAGGCTGCCAGAAATGTAGAACAAATTCTGAACATGTCGGGTTATACAATTGGGTCTACCGCTGCTGCTACTAACCCAACACAGTCGTCACCACTGAAGCGCCAACGTGAGGGAGGATACTCGGGATCTTCTCGCTCGTCACAGTATACACCTCAGCAGACTTATCGCCGATCACCTGGGTCTTCTGGTCGTGCTCGTGCCTACTCCATCAACACCGAGCCGCAATATTGTAATAAGTGTCATCTAGAACACTTTGGCAAGTGTACTAATGGACGCGCTTGCTTTTGCTGTGGAGAGTTGGGCCATTTTCAGAGTGAGTGCCCACGGAAATCGGATGCCTGCCATAAATGTGGAGTATGGGGGCACTATAGTAGGAATTGTCGAAAGAATGCTCCAGCAGCTGCTGCTCCATCATCAACTCGATCATCTGGGGGATCTAGTGGTGGTTCAGTCAACCGCCGGAACCAGCCACAAAGGGCACAGGCTCGTGCTTTTCAGATAACGGCGGAGGAGGCTATGGAGAACCCGGAGATGGTTACTGGTATGTTTATTGTAAATTCCATGCCTGCACGCGTTCTTTTTGATTCGGGTGCCAACCGGTCTTTTGTGTCTACTATTTTTGCACAACGACTTGCCATGCCACTGTCTAGATTATCTGCCATACTTGACATAGAAACTGCTAGCAACACTCTAGTCAAAGTAGATCACGTATACCGTAACTGCACCTTAGTAATTGAAGATGTAGTCTTCAATTTGGATCTAATTCCGATAGAATTCAGTGAGTTTGACGTGATTGTCGGGATGGACTGGTTAATTGAGAATGAAGCCCACATAGTATGTAAGAAGCGTATGATCAAGATAACTACTCCGGAGGGGCGTGAGGTCTGTATTTACCGGTATAGGAGAAGCGGGGATCTGTGTTTGTTAACCATTGCAAAAGCCCGAAAGCTTGTTGCAAAGGGGTGTGACGCCTATCTGGCATATGCTATTGATGCCAAGGCTGAGAAGAAGACTTTGGCCGATGTGCCTTTTGTATCACAATTCCCGGATGTGTTTCCGGAAGACTTGTCTGGCGTGCCGCCTGGGAGACAAGTGGAATTTCGAATTGATCTGATCCCTGGAGCTGCACCGGTAGCTCGTTCTCCGTATCGCCTTGCTCCAACCGAGATGCAAGAAATGATGAAACAACTCCAGGAATGGTTGGATAAGGGCTTCATTCGACCGAGTTCATCGCCGTGGGGAGCTCCGGTATTATTTGTTAAAAAGAAAGATGGCACAATGCGAATGTGCATTGATTACCGGGAGCTGAATAAGTTGACAACTAAGAACAAGTATCCGCTTCCGAGGATAGATGACTTGTTTGATCAGTTACACGGGGCAAGTGTGTTTTCTAAGATCGACTTGAGGTCGGGATACCATCAGTTGAAAGTACGAGAAGAAGATGTACCGAAGACAGCTTTTAGGACACGTTATGGGCATTACGAGTTCTTGGTTATGCCATTCGGGTTAACCAACGCCCCGGCTGTCTTTATGGATCTGATGAACAGAGTTTGCAGACCGATGTTAGATAAGTCGGTGATCGTGTTCATTGACGACATTTTGGTGTATTCCAAGACTGAAGCGGAGCATGCTGTTCATCTAACAGAGTTGTTGGAATTATTAAGGAAAGAGAAGTTGTATGCCAAATTCTCAAAGTGTGAGTTTTGGCTACAACAAATTCAGTTTCTTGGACATGTTATTTCGGGAGCTGGGATTTCAGTAGATCCAGCTAAAGTTGAAGCCATAAGAAACTGGGAACCGCCTTGATCAGCTACAGAAATCAGAAGCTTTCTTGGATTGGCGGGCTACTATAGGAGATTCATAAAGGACTTTTCTAAGATTGCAGTTCCTTTGACTACATTAACGAAAAAGAATACACCGTTTGTTTGGGAAACTGTGCAGCAAGAGGCTTTCGAGATCTTGAAGAAGACATTAAGTGAAGCGCTGATACTTGCTCTACCAGAGGGCAATGAGGATTTTATGGTATACACAGATGCTTCGAGGCTGGGGTTAGCTGCAGTATTGATGCAACGTGGAAATGTTATAGCGTACGCCTCGAGACAGCTTAAGCAGCATGAGAAGAATTATTCAACTCATGATCTTGAGTTGACAGCTGTTACATTTGCACTGAAATTGTGGAGACATTATCTGTATGGAACTAAATGTCAACTCTATACAGATCATAAGAGTTTGAAGTATATTTTAGTCAGAAGGAGCTTAACATGAGACAAAGACATTCATTGGAACTTATAAAGGATTATGACTGTGAAATCCTTTATCACCCCGGAAAGGCTAATGTAGTAGCCGATGCACTAAGCCGTAAGGCCTACTCTAAGGATTGCTGCTACATGATGACATCTACGATGTTAACCTCCACTATTATTGATGATGTCAAAGCTGCTCAAGTGGAAGCTTTGAAGGAAGAAAACATTAGTGATGAAGATATAAGGGTACAGATGAAGATAATGGAAACAAGTGAGACGGGATTGAAAGGTGTATACGGAAGGATCTGGGTGCCTAAATATGGTGGTATGAGAAATGTGATCATCGAAGAAGCGCATCAATCGAAATTTTCTGTACATCCCGGGAGCACAAAGATGTACAACGAATTAAAGGCAGACTTTTGGTGGCCGGGATTAAAGAAGTATATTGGTCAGTATGTGGAGAGATGCAGGACTTGCCGGCTTGTGAAAGCCGAACACCAGCAACCATATGGTAGTATGCAACCGCTTCCCATTCCGGAATGGAAGTGGGAACACATAACTATGGACTTTGTTACGAAACTGCCGAAGACTAGGCGTCAACACAATGCAGTTTGGGTAATAGTTGATAGATTGACTAAGTCGGCACACTTTATACCGATTCGGGAAAGCTACTCATTGGAGAAATTAGCTCAGATTTATATGGATGAGATTGTTTCTAGACATGGAGTACCAAAGTCCATTGTATCAGACCGGGATAGCCGATTTACCTCCAACTTCTGGTCGGCATTGCAAGAAGGGTTGGGAACGAGGATCGCTATGAGTACGACTTATCATCCGCAAACCTATGGTCAGAGTGAACGGACCATCCTTACCTTGGAAGATATGATGAGATCATGTGTGTTGGATCTCGGTGGCAATTGGGATGACCATTTGCCGTTGATAGAGTTTTCATATAATAACAGTTATCACGCAACAATAAAGAAGGCACCGTTCGAGGCATTGTATGGGAGAAGGTGTAGGACTCCTACGTGTGCGAGACAAACCGGAGAAACACCGATTCATGGGCCAGCATTGTTGCAGGAAACGAATGAGAAGATACAACTGGTTAGACAGAATATGAAAGCGGCCCAGGATCGCCAGAAAAGTTATCACGATAGAAGGCACAAGCCAATCAACTTTGAGGTAAATGATTGGGTATATCTGAAAGTGTCACCTATGAGAGGTGTTACACGATTTGTGAAAAGAGGAAAGTTGGCTCCGAGATTTGTTGGGCCATTCAAGATTACCGAGAAAGTAGGAAACCAGTCTTACCGTTTAGAGTTGCCTGAAGAAATGTCGGGCATACACCCGGTGTTCCATGTGGGGAACCTTAGAAAGTCATTCACTACCGGTAACGAAGACTGGGCTGATCATACTGAGTTGCAAATTGATGAATGGCTCCGATACGTGGAGGAGCCGGAGTGTGTGTTAGATACAAAGATGAAAAAGCTAAGGAGTAAAGAGATAGAGATGGTGCTGGTACGTTGGAAGCATCATAAAGGATCGAATCATACCTGGGAAACAAAGACCGAGATGTTGAAGAAATATCCGCAACTATTAGGATCCAAGTTACTTCGAGGACGAAGTTTCAGCGTCGTGGAGCCCACGCTGTAATATCCTCAGATTTGAATTATTATATTTGAAGTTATTAGTTTAAATTTGTATTTTAAGTTGGATTATGAAAGTTGGTACGGAATTTGGATTAATTATTAAGTTGGTTGTTTTATTTATAAATTGAGGAATTTCAATTAATTTAAGTGAATGTAATAATTAAATTGTTAAGGATAATAAATAAAGATAGAATTCTTTATTTATAAAATCAGTATTTAATGGAACCGGATAAGTAGAGGGGTTAAATGTGCCAAAAGTTAAAATACGAGAATAAAAGACTTATTGTCTTTCATTTTGAAACATTGCACTCTCTCACTAAACTCTCTCTCATCTCTCTCTCTCTCTCTAAACAATCAAGAGGATCAAAAGTTGGAATTTAAGGCTGAAAATCAAGATTCTGATTGCTAGGAAGGAACTAAAACATCTACAACCAACGATTTAAGGTAACTATTTCTTAATATTTCGATTATTAATGGTTTTGGGTTCGGTTTTGGAGAGAAACCAAATCACAGATTTAGGTTGTAGATGATGTTGCATGTAATATGTTGTTGTTGATTCCTTCAAATCGAGTATTAAGGGAACTATGTATCAAATTTTAGCTTCTAATTCCGTCTATAAGTATGATTTTGAGGATTTAGTGTGTGTTTAAGTGTGTGTGTTCGATGAATGTATAAAAATGGACAAAAAAGTGTTCATTTTGGTACATAAATGTGTTAATATTGGTGTTAAAATGGATGAAAATAAGTGTTTTTAAGTTGGCATAAATTATTTCGATTATTGGATAAAGTACAAGAATGATGGAAATTAAATCTGGATAATGGTAAAAACTGCACAAGTTCGAACAGCAGGAGGTCCGAATTCGTATCCGAGATGAACTCGGATCTGGTTCGAATTCGGATGGGTTCGAACCTCAAATATTCAAAGTAGAAAAATATTTCCAAGTGTTGAATTTCGGTTGGGGACCGAATTCGGATGTGGTCCGAACTAGGATGTGGTCTGAACTCGTATATGATCCGAATTTGTATATGGTCCGAATTCAGAAGGGGACCGAACTGGGGTCCGAATTCGGACATGGATCCGAATTGAGGGTCAAATATTGCAAGAATTATAAAATTTGGTTTTATGAAATTAAACAGTTATTGATACAATGTTTTGATACAACTGACTTAACAGGTCCCTTGTGGTGGTGTTTAACCCACAGTGGGGTACTTTCTGGATCCGGTTGAAATCCCGAGGAGAAATAATATTACTTGAAGTTTATTTACGCACCCACTGTGAGTACATATGATTTCGCATGTTTATATCTGCTTTATGTTAGCTATTGCCTGTTGAGACATGTTGCTTCATTATCGTTTGGAATTCTACTAAGTTGCGTAGATTTAGATGCACATTCATACTTGTTGCATGTCCGTTCTTTTGTTGTGCATCTAGCGATGGATCGGCGGGTCGCATCTGATACTCCGATGTTACTGCGCTATATGACCCGGAGCTGATCCCTCCGAGGTTCTGGTAGGCAGTAAGTCATCCCCGATGTTATGTCTATCTCAGATGGTTGGTTTAATGTCGAGCTTTGGCTCGAAGGAGCTGCGTCTCTTGCTCCGTACTTGGTGTACTAAGAGAGTATACGACGTTCGTCGTCGGTGTTACTCTTGGGGCTTCATAAAGATTTATAAAATGCGTAAATCTGTGTATTCACTAAGCATTCCCTTGTTTAATTTTTACAGGAAAGGGAAAATCTGCTGCCGGACCTTCTAGTTAGGTCATTTGTGAAGTCTTGGAAGATTTGATACTACTCAATCGGTAATTGTGCTATGGGATCAATGTTGTAATATGTTTGGGATGATTGTAACGAAGTTTGAGTATGTAGATTTAGTATTAGAACCTTGTAGCACCGTAGGGTGCTTGAAACTGTTGTATTATTTTAATTATGTACTTTTATGCTTCCGCACTGTAATTTAAGTATGCAGATCATTATGTAATTTATGTTTGGCGTTTAATCCTGGGTGTTATGTAATTGTGGTTAAATGTGGCAAGGGTGTCACACATGCGTAAAAAACAATCTTCTTAGAGGATATCACAAGCACTTCCTCCATCTGGATACACCCTCCAGACACGCACATCTTCAATGATCGCTTTATTTACTACAGGCTCACAATGTGTCATTCCGTCTGGGGGAAAACTGATCTCTGAATCCCCAGCAGTTTGTAACTTGTTCCTCTTGAGAGGGCTTTCATCATCAACTATCCGTATCATGAGGATTTCAGCTACAGGCTCTTTTACCTTCGTGTTATCAGGCGCTTTGTCCTTCTGCCAAGCATATCGCCTTTTTTGGCCTTGCTCTTTAGATTGCGACTTACCCTTAATATCCCTCACCAAGTGTGAGAGCTTCCCCATTTTTATTGCACCTTCAATACGCTTACGCAACTCGATGCAATCGTTGGTATGATGTCTGTTGTCTTCGTGAAACTCACAATACTCCGCCTGATTTCTCTTCTTTGGATCGCCTTGCATACGAGCCGGGGGTTTAAACGAGGAGGCAAGGGCTTCCGTTGCCAAAATCTCTCTGGGAGTCTTAATCAGGTTAAGAAGAGTATCGTTTCTTCTATATCGATATTCCCTGCGGCTGTAGGGAGTATACTTCTCCTCTCTATCGCGACGCCCTCTGAACGAGTTGTCGGACTCCCTTCCCTGATAGGATTTATTGCTTCTCTCCTGATGCGACTTCCTAGGGGGTTGGTTCTAGGTCGACAGCTCTTTAGACCGTATGTAGGAATAGGTCTTTTCCAGGCACTCCTGGTAGGAGGCTGGCAATTCTTGTGACAGAAACTCTACCAGTTGTCGATGTCTGAGACCATGTATGAAGCCAGAAACCTTAGCATCATCCCCCAAACCCCTGATTTGTTGGCTCTCCAGGTAATATCGCTACACAAAAGCTCGCAAACCTTCTGCTTCAGTTTGCTTAATATTATGCAGCTCCAAGTGAGTCTTAGTGTATCTCTGCTGCTGCATGAAGTTAGAACGAAATTTTGTTCTTAACTCATCAAGACTATTGATGCCCCCTGGAGGTAACGATTCCAACCAAAGACGTGCAGTGCCCTTGAGTGTCATTGAGAACATGTGGTACCCATTTAGATATCTTCATGGCCCCTGCAAACAGACGCCAGTGATCGTCTGGATCCCCCGTTCCGTCATATACCCCTACGTTTGAGAGTAGTTTCAGACCTTCTGGAAGGGGATAATCTTCAATCCATTCTGCGAAGGGGGAAGGATCCTCCCCGTCAACCTCCTGGAAGTGGGACTCCAGATTAAGGGGTTTAGGCCCTTTTTGAAAGTCTTTGCGGGCCTGGCCCAGAGAAGTCCTGCTTCTGGTTGGTATTACCACTTCTCCCAATCCCCTACGCCCCTGGCTTGTGAACCTCACCTGGGGGGGTGGCTCTATGCGCTCTCTCCTCCTTGTACTACCCAACGCCTCAGAAACCCTACCTTGCATGAGGCTTTCCCTTCGAGATGCAAGGGTAGGTGGTGTGGTTAAAGAGGTGCGAGCACCTTGCATCGCCTGCCTAGGCACGCTTCGTGAAAGGGGGTTGGCCTCGCTCCCCACTGACACTTAGGTCTTAGCCCCTTGTGCTTCTTGTACCCTGCGGGTTGCTCCTTCCCTCGTGCTCAACTCCCGCGTGTCTATATGCTCGTCCATCTCTTTTGAGTCTACATCTTCGTATTCCATCATCACCTCATTAGTCTTATCCAGGCATGGAGCCTCTACAGAACGGGAGTGTTCTTGCATGAGATCCTGGAGTTGTTCGAAATTGGTTGCTACGAACTGACGACTTATCACCTGCGTGGTTGTTTCCGAGTCTAAAGAGGGAAGGAGCGACTCTACGGCCGGAGATGGTTCCACCACTCCCAAGGGCACCTGGAAACCCGCCTGGGGAGGAGGTTGCTCTCCAGCTACAGGGCCTTGAGAGCCTATTTCAGCTACATCAGGCTTATCCATTCTGAATTTCTGAGAACTACACTAGTATCACCGTAACCAGTCGTGTCCCACGGATGGCGCCAATTGTTTGTGCGTCTGACAATCAATAATTATGGGTTAAAGTGATAACTAGCTAGGTAATGCTTCGAGAGGATTCTGGAAAGGGATTAGAAGGCCTGCAACAAAGAAATGAGAAAGCTATCGTTAGTGTCAACACAGGGAGAGCCCCTGTGAGGACACTCCGATTCCAAAGTCAGCCACCATGCTAGAAAGTAAAGGTTGGGAGGAAAATATCAGTGAAAATGGTGAAATGAACATTACCCTTATCTTGATGATGAGAACCTATTTATACCTTCTCTATTCCAGGCGAGGCGCTCGTTTGGAAGAATCATATTGGCTGGGGAAGAACGTGCATGGGAGTAACCTCCATGATCCCTCGGGAGCCAATTAGAGACCCCGCTTTTTCTTCCTTCTCTGTATAACGCCTGTCGTCCGACAGGCTCCTGTAGCTCGCAGGTCTGTCACTCCAAGGTCTGTCACTCCGGGCCCTCCGCGGGTCAGGCGAATGACCTTGGGTCTTATGGCAGGCCTGAGTAGCGGATAGAAGGTGGGTTGGGCTCTTTGGGATTGTGGATCAGTTCGGGATTGGACCCACGTAAACAGAATCAAAATGATATATTTAACAAGTCATCATATCACATAACATGTATGTAATACAATAAATCTAACTCGCTGTTGCCATTTATGTCTCTGTTTCTGTCTTGTTAATGTCTTTATAGGCCTTGAGTCCTTTCACATTCAAATTACAATTATGTATAACCTGATCGTCATGTCATGTACAAATCTTGTATGAATTCTCCGTTCATTATTGAGTTCATTTGGTATGTTTCCGAGTCAATTGTTATGCTCAATAGCTTTCATTTATACTTATATCAATGTTCAGTCATAGATGTACAAACAAGCATACAAATGAACACTACTATTGTTTAATTGGTGTTTCACAACATAAAAGACTACCCCGAGACTTAGTCTCGAGGCTTTATCCTTTCAACCACACAGTACATGTTTAGTTCATTCAACACCCCTATACTAGACTATGAGTTGTTTTGCTCATTGTTAGTGTCATGCAAGGCCTCGGGCCAAGGAAGGCTTAGGCTGATGGCCAAGCCATGTCCAACTTAATTTACCCGTGACTAATTGCTCCTGATCATCCCATTGTACACTCAACGCCACACCGAGACTAAGTTTCGGGATCACATATTCTACTAGCATACCCCCTACACTAAGTTTAGGGGCCACTAAAACTATGATCATTGTCTTATGTTGTTGTCCATCTTTTCCCCTGTCTCACAGCCCACTCAGTATACACACGCATGCAAGTCTAGGGTCATTTATAAGTTGTATCATGTCCCAAACCATGAACATGCACGGTTGCTGTTGTCATTCTGTCCATCTATCCTTTGCTGCAGCCCACCTTGAGACTTAGAAATATCGGGTCTTATTCATATGCACACACACATACTCCTCGCTCAATTCATGCATGTTTATAGAGCAATTTATATGCTAAATTATATCCTAAATCCCCTCATAACCTGTTGTTGCATTCTCGTATTGTCTGTCCGTCTGAGTTCTACACCCCGAGACTTGAATGTCTTGAGGTCTCCATTCTGATGTAGAACAACAACTTATCTTAACAGCTAACAGAAAGATTGGAGGTCAATGGGGATGGAAGATTGATGAATGAAGAACACAAGTCACTCTTATATGAATAATCGCACACCGTAACATTCTGCCTTCAGTCCATACTACACCTCCAAGACTTATATGTCCTGGGGTCCTTAACTCATACACACATAGCAGGCATCACTTATATATATATATATATATATATATATATATATATATATATATATATATATGTGTGTGTGTGTGTGTGTGTGTGTGTGTGTGTGTGTGTTACAAAGCAATACGGAGGGAGGAAGGAGGATGATCAGTAGATGTACACAAGACACACTCAGTAGATAAACAAGCCCGAGCCCGTTTAAGCTCGAGCTCAGCTCGTATAAAAGTATCAGCCTCGAGCTCGAGCTCGGCTTGTTTCAAGATTTGTATGCAAAGCTTGAGCTTGGCTCATAAATAATTTTACAAGCTCAAGCTCGGCTCGGGCTCGGCTCGTTTATTATATATTCTAATTTTGTAATTAATTTTTAAATAATCCTTTTATATAATATGTATTACTTTCTATATTTTATTATTTTATATTTGTTTAATCTATATATTATATATTTATTAATTTAAAATTTTATTTATATATAGGCTTGTTTAAGCTCGTTTAGGCTCGCGAACTCGATATGTGAGGCTCGGGCTCAAGGTCGTTCATTAAACGAGCTCGAATTTAGGCTCTAGCTCGTTTAATTCGAGATTTTTTCGAGCTTTTAACGAGTCGAACTCGAGTAGCTCACGAGTAGCTTGGCTCGTTTACACCCCTAGGTGGATGCGTACGTGGTACGATTATAGTGATGTTTGATGCAAGACATGGTGTCGATTTTTGTGATTGAGTGTGATTTCGAGCATGAACACCTCCTGGTGCCGTAAGTTAACCCAACGGCACCCACATACAGAATTTAGGGGATTAAAAGTATATTTCCCTTAGTTTAATCTTGATTCCCTATAGTTTATCCTTAGCCAACCCAATACAACTTGAATCTCTTCAAGTGATCAAACATGTATCAAGAATTCATAGACAAAAGCTTGGATGTTTTAGAAAGAGAGCTGGTCGATTCCTTTGTTCAATTGGAACACGCAGGAGTCAAAATTAATGACTAATACACACATTGTACGTGTTAAGTATTTACAAGTTTGGCATGTTGATGGTTTGCACCCATTGATCTTAACTTTACGTAATTAACATTTTAACACAAAAATCTAATATAACCTTTTTAATCGATAAATATAAATCAATCATATAGTCATGTTTATTTAAGCTAAAATATGCTAATTGAGTTAAGGGATGCTAGAAATACATTACATGTACAACTAATTATGAACTATGTTATGAACATTGAGTTATTTACCAAACCATATCTTCATGCTCTTTATAATTGATATTCATACTTTTGTTACAAGAACATATTACTACTACAATCATTTCAGTTATATAAAAATCCATTCCGTACCGGCTATCAAAACAACTGATTATGTAATTATGCTATCAACATCTCTACTAGTTACCTTTTGTACTAGTAGGAGAAGCATCATCACAAGCTCTTCCTCTATTAATCAAGAATCTAATCCAGCCACAAACATCGCTACAAGCTTTGTGAAGGAAGTAATTAAAAATCACCATCTAAGAACATTGCTACAGCTTTAGATTAAGTCTGTAGGAGATTATCACATGCAAAACATTTCATTTGTGACATCGCTACATGCTTTGGCAAAGCATGTAGGAGAATAGCTCGGTTGTAAACATCACTACTAGCTTATATTAAGCTAATAGATACATTTGATCTAGTAAGAGGTATCACAAGTCTAACATCATTACTAACCATATTTGAGCTAGTATGAGATATGCACAAGACTAACATCACTAGTAACTATATATATTTGAGCTAGATATTCACAGATGCTCATAAGTCTAACATCAAAGATGGGATTACCAACAAGTAATTTGCCCTAAATATTAATCAAAAATATGGATGAATATTGTGTTGAATTAAGATGTAAAGATCTAAATACATCATCAAGTGGCATCTGAGACTTGATTGTTCATGATTAATTCGATAAAATAAATTATTCATCCTATTTTTTTATCGTGATCAAATCTTATGGCCCATTTATGGAATTACGAAGTAGTTTTCTTTTGGAATCATTGACCGAAATTGTTTACGAAATTGATTGGCCCACTCATGGTATTATGAATCTTTAGGAATTTAGATGACCGAATTTGTTTTTGGATTCGGTTTAATACTCACGATTTGTTTATTGAATTTCCGAGCCACTGACGGTTTTATGCCATTGTTACACGATTAATTAACCCACCTACGGTTTTTTCCAAGAGATTGATGGTTACATTATAAATTTCGATCATGTGGAGTCTTATTTTGTAATAGTCTGTTTTATATTATTTCCATCTAATGTTATTTCTTTCCGTTGTAATTTATTTATTGTAATTAGAAGTTGAGGGGTACAGAGTATAAACTCCTCAAACTTGGTTTATTATTTAAGGGAAACGCTCCTAGGGTTTCCTACAACTTTGTCCCATTCACTTTATCAATATTACGGCCGCCGCTTTCTTCAACTTTTCTCTCTGACAGAAAACAACTTTGATAGAGTATTTTTATTCTCATTGTTTGATTACTGTTGTTGATTATTATTGTGAGTGCTACGATTATCATTGGGAACGAATTAACAATTGGTATCAAAGACACGGAAGCGGATTTAAACTGATGTGATTCGGTGTTCTTCGTGTTGTTCACAAAAACTCACGGTTTTCTTCATAATCCTATTTTAATATTCTATTTTTGCTTGGTTTTATATTCGATAATCATAAGCAATAAATCTAGCACTGATTTCGAGCAATTCTTGTTCAATCATTATAAGTTTTTATTGTTTAAAAGTTGATATTGTTAATCAGAAATAATAATTGTTCATCACGGTTTTTCCATAAAAAATAATATTTTTAAGTGTTTTTGGATACTTGTTTTTTTTATAAAACTTGTTTCTAAATTCCAACAAATCATTTAGAAATTCTTTTCAGTGCTTAAAACACATTTTACTTCATTTTGTAATTCTGGAAATTCTTTAACAATTTTAAACTCGGACAATCTCGGATCCAATCTCGGATCAACTCGGATCATCTCGGATCCATTTTTAACCTATTTCGGACCAAATCTCGGATCCCATCCGAAATTCTAGTCATCTGAAATTCGGTTAAAACATTTTTCAGACCTCTAAAAACAACTTGTTCTTCATTTTAAATTTTTTTTCCAAAATCAACTCGGACCAACACCCAAAATTCGGATCATTTTCGTTCCTTCAAACGAATTTGTCTCATCCGAGTTGTTGGAATCTATTTTTGTTGATGAAAATAATTAGTCTAGGGGTTGATTTGTAATTAATGCATAGATAGGTATTTTTGTATAAATAGTACTTGTTGTTTTGTAAATGGTACGGTCTGACATTTTTTATTTGCACGGAATTCATAGAAAGTTTCTAGGGCTACAGTGTACGCATTCTTTCATCAATCTGTAATTCCTATTTTTGTGCAAAGAATCAATCGGTTAGTGTATCCTGTGTTCGTAATTGTTTGTGGTTATATTTGTGATTGATTAATCTGAATTCATAATTGGTACCAGAGCACAGAAATGGAAAATTTTGATTGATTTTTGAAGTTTTCTGATTTTTTTTTAAAAATCCGCTGTTTCATCGAAAGTTTGAAAAATCTGAAAAACCTTTAGGGTTTTTGATTTAGTGTGAGGTTGATCGTATAAATTGGATCGAATATCTCAATAAATTCACGTGTTTTACAAAAGAAAAAGGAGAAAACAAAAGTTACTTTTGTGACTCCAAAATTTGAAAAAGGTGAATCCTCTTCATCAAAGGATTCTACAGCAAAGAAGGCACATGCTTCACAAGGTAAGAAAATTTTGCAGAATAAACATAATTCTAAAGTGACTAATTCTCGTTTTTCTATTATGTCAGATTGTATTGTGAAATGTTCACGGAAGAAAGTTTGGAGAAAGAAGCAACAAGCTACGAAAAACAAGAGATTGAGACAAGAGTGGAGAATTAAAGAAAATTCTGTTACTGATAGGATTAGTCACATAGATAATAATGTCTGTAATAAACTTTCTGATAAACATTGTGCTAATACTCTCGTACTGATTTACTTTCTTTAAATTTTGCTCATTATCATGTGTTGCATGCTAAATCTTTATATAAATCTGATAAGCTTGTATGGTTACCAAAGAAAAAGGTTCCTGCTTTTAAACAGGAAAAGGTTCCAAAGAAGCAAATTTCAAAATCAGTTTTACAACGAACTGTACAAAAATGGATACCTAAACATACTGTTAAAAAGTGGGTTCCTAAGTCGAAGACATTATCTTATGAGAAGTCTAAAGACACACCACATGATTTACCAAATTCAAAAGTACCCAACTATAAGTGGGTACCTCACATCTTTTTTCGTCTTATAGGTAAATCATGTGTGGTACCTTGACTGCGGGTTCTCAAAGCATATGATCGGACAGAGTGAAACCCTCACAAATTTTGTTGGCAAATTCTGTGGGACGGTACGGTTTGGAAATGATCAGTTCTATCCAATCAAAGGTTATGGGAGTCTTGAGTACGACAAAATTACAATTCAAAAAGACTTCTACGTTGACGGTCTTGATCATAATCTGTTCAGTATTGGGCAATAGTGCGACAAAGGATTAGAAGTCAACTTTAAGGCTAATCGATGTAGCATTCAATCTGGGGAAGGGAAGGAGATTCTTGCAGGGAATAGGAAAACAAATTTGTACTCCATAGATCTAGACAATATCAATATGAAGAAAGATGTTTGCTTACTGTCCAAAGCAACATCTAAAGTATCATGGCTATGGCATCGCCGTCTTTCAAATTTTCTTATCTATGTTGGTTTCAGTAAAGGTGTGGTGGACACAGCACAGTTCACTAAAAAGGAAGCCCCGCACAAAATGCTAGTTCAAATATATGTAGATGATATTATATTTGGCTTTACTAACCGTAATTTTTGTAAGGATTTTTCATCCCTAATGGAGTCCAGGTTTGAGATGACTAGGATGTGGGAAATGAATTTTTTCCTCGGATTAAAAGTCAAACAACTTGAAGATGGGATATTTGTGAACCAGTCAAAATATACTCTTGACATTTTTAAGAAGTATAAGTTAGACTCTTGCACGGGTATCACAACTCCCATGACTTCAAACTGTAAGTTAGACACTGATCCTGGCGGGAAAAGTGTCGATAACACAACCTACAGAGGGATGATTGGTTCTCTACTCTATCTTACGGCCAGTAGACCTGATATAATGTTCTAAACATGTCTTTGTGCTTGTTCTCAGGCCGACCCAAAAGAATCACACCTAACTGCGGTAAAACGCATTTTTCGTTATCCTAAGAGTACACCCGATCTTGGTCTATGGTATCCAAAGGGAACCAATTTCGATCTTACCGCGTTTTCAGATTCTGATTTTTTAGGTTATAGAGTCCATAAGAAAAGCACTTTAGGCGGTATACAGTTTTTGGGTGACTGACCGGTGAGTTGGTCTTCCAAAAAGCAGAACTGTGTCTCCACATCCACAGCTGAGGCTGAGTATGTAGCAGCTACAAGTTGTTGCTCTCAAGTGCTGTGGATGAGAACACAGTTACGTGATTATGGATTTTCTCTCACCAACAAATTGCCATTTCTTGCAATCCCGTGCAGCACTCACGAACAAAACTCATAGACATCAGGTATCATTTCATTAAGGATCACGTAGAAAAATGAACAATTGAATTATATTTTGTGGGCACAGAATTTCAACTTGCTGATATCTTTACTAAGGCTTTAGACGAACATCGTTTTCAGTTTTTGGTATCCCAAATCGGCATGTTGAATCCACCTTCTAGTTAAATTCCAGATATTTTCTAAATAATTCTATTTCAAACAAATCATTGTTTGAAATTCCTTTATTTATAAAATATCTGTTATTTAAATTTAAAGGTTGTGTCACAAAATTGTGTTCAGTATTTCTTTATCTATGTACATCTCTAATGTTGATGATCCTGAATGTTGCTATGTGAAATGTTCAAATTTAAGTGGGACGTTAAATAAATCCAGGTTTGTCTGAATTTCAAAGGGTAAAAGGTTTTCTGGTTCAATTTAAAAGGGTAATTGTTTAATTGAGGGGGAGTAAAATAGGTTGTGTAGTGTATTTCAGTTTACTTCATTTTAGTTTATTTTATTTTATTTCATTTTATTCTTAAATTTAATTTAATTTTTTTTAAGTAACCTACTCTGAAAAACACAAAAACATGTTATCTTTTAGTCTTTATCTTTCATTTGCAAAGTATTTTAAAAAATCCAAAAAGATTTTTATTTCTTTGATGGTTGTTTAGTTAATTTTTACTTGGTGATATAATTGAAAAATCAAAAAGATTTTCCTTTTTTTTCTTTGTTTCGATTAACTGTGTCATAGGACTTTCATAAAAAAAATCAAAAAGATTTTTAATTAATTGGGTCAATTCTTATTTTTTTTTAGTTCAGTTTCGTTAGCCCAATTTTTTTTTTAGTGTGATGTGTGTGTATTTGGCCCACTTCGTGCAAAGGGACGTGCGAGTCATTCTTACCTGACCCGACCCGCCTATATATAGGTAGGATTTGATTTCTTCTTGTCTACGCATTCTTTTTCTTCACCTTCAAAATTCCAACGAACTCTCCACCGCCATTACCGTCGTTTTCAAAGCATTCAAGCTCGATTTTTAACCGTTTTCTTTCATTTTTCTTGCATTTTTTCAGCTAATCCACTACCAGGTAACTTTATTCTCACTTTATTTTTAGTGGTTAACATCCATTTACGGACTTTCAATTTCTGGAATTTTAAAGGGTTTTAAACCCGTTTTTTTTTCTGCATTTTCAGGGTATTAATTTAGGTTTTTATACATTACTTTAGTTAAATGAAATGTTACGTATCATGTTTAGCTTTAGGATCTACACTTTCTTGCATTTTTGTTAATATTTTGTACTGTACACGTATGCATGTATGAACTCATTAAATGCAACTTTTTCTAAGTGTAAACTCGGGTACATCCGAAATTCGGATATCTGTTTCAATCTCGGATCCATCCGAAATTCAAATGCCCTACACTTAGTATAATGTTTAAAAATTTAATGTTTTATTTCAATGGAATTTCGGTCTATCCAAAATTCGGATCCCTTGACAGACTTAACTTAGAAAATATATAAATCATTATCTTCGGTTCACCAGAATTTCGAATCACCCGAAATTCGGTTGTCCCCCTTTGATAATATTTATATCTTTTATATTCTAAGTCTATGTCATGGACCACCCGAAATTCGAGTCAACACGAATTTCAGACCCACTCTTAAATTTGTAACTTCATTTTTAGCATAAGTGTTTAATACTTTCATCCTCACCCGAAATTCGGTTACATCCAAAATTCGGGTCCCCCACTTAGTTTTTCTATACCTTACATTTCCATGCATCATTCCATCCGAGTTTCAATTCCACCTGAAATTCAGATGACATCAACTGAATTTCAACCCTACCCGAAATTCGGCTCATCCGAATTTCAACACTTAGCATATTTTCCAAATTTTTTCATTTTTATTTGTTCATTTGCATTTCATTTTCATTATAAATCAAAAACAAAATAAAAATTCCATGTCCTTTGCACCATCAGTTCTTGTTCAAAATACGTGTTTTGTAAGGTCTACCACTACGAGATCTATCTAGACGCGGAGCCGTCAACGAGTGCGGAATCCTCGTTAACGGGTAGACGGAATCAACTCTCACACACGAAACACGGAGACTATCAGAGGCTGAACGAACGACACACGAACGATCCTACGAACTGATTCTCTCCGAAACGGCACTAACGCTGATGATAAACTCGAGATCGCTTAATGCTTAATCCCTCACGAATTCTGCAAAAAGTCTGATAATATCTCGAGTCTATCCCTAATTATAGAGCCTGATTCGAGTCTGTTATGGGCCAAACTCGAATCTGGCCCAAGGCCCATTCGAGTTTGTCCAGAATGACACTCTCGAATCTGCCCTCATTCGAATCTAGGCTACATTCGAATCTATCACAGATTCGAATGCCAAGCCTTAAATAATTCGAATCTAGCATTTCACATACTTAACTTAATATTGAAACTTATGTTTTTACCTTATGATTGATTTTATCTTTGTACTTTATGTTTGAACTTCTTGTAATACGTTACATCAAGTTCAAACATACAAACACTAATAAATATCAACCATATATAAACATATATAACAAACACTTGCTAGAATCACAATGTAGGATCACT
This sequence comes from Centrapalus pauciflorus, assembly GCA_020465985.1. Taxonomy (NCBI): domain Eukaryota; kingdom Viridiplantae; phylum Streptophyta; class Magnoliopsida; order Asterales; family Asteraceae; genus Centrapalus; species Centrapalus pauciflorus. The sequence continues at coordinate 92,627 of JAANYP010004831.1, read as the reverse complement.
TAGACTGCTATCGTCACACAGGATGTACCAACAGACTCCCCCTTGACGATAGCTTCTAATAATTCACACATTTGACTTAAGAACTTTGTTTATTTATTGATTCAAACTACTTCCAGCATACAAACCTTTTTCAACACATACTTTGACTACATTTTCATATTTCCTAGCTTCACTATCCATATGTGCATCACTAGAAATCTTACAGGCATGCAAAATATGAAGATCATCTCTAGAGAGGTTTACCAGGTGAAGAGGATCGTAAACTCTAAGAATAATGTTTTCTTCAAAGTCTTCCATAACCGCTTCTCCATTCTCAGTGTCAGCATACCACCAATGCAGATTTTTCAAGACATTCTGTGGCATAGGCTTGAGAGGCACCTTCCTAAGACATCTTGCTGGTTTGTAGTAAATCCTCATCCAAGGTCGTCCAGTTAGAGGATCAATGCGTGAAGGATCCTCTACTCTTCTTCCAACCCTTGGACTCAGTCGCTCAAACTACCTTGATCTCCCCTCTTTTCTTATGATTCTTGCAATTACGTCTGCGTAGGGATCATTGCCAATGTTAATCAGATCTTTCCATGCTAGCGCTGTGATTTCGATCTTTGGCAGTGAATTGAAAGCTTTTAAGGTTCGCCTCAGGTACTGGAGCCCGTCTTTCCTCTTAATTATGAATAGTTGCAGTTCTCGATCAAAGAACCAGCTTAATATGCGTTCAGACAACTTCCCAGTACCCGGCACCCTCATTTTCTTTTTAAGCTGTAACTCCTTGTTTTCAGCTCTGAACCATAACTTTCTTTTCTCTTCATTTGTTAGTTCTCTGGCTGGTTCCTCTGCTGATGGATCAACGTTTAACGCAGCATTCACAACCTCTACGTTTACAATATCATTCCCATCTATCATGTATGTATCAGTGATAGGGTTCTGCTGCACGACGATCTCATCAGCTTCATCATCGTCATCAGCACATACCTCGTCATCTGATTGCCAGTCAACTATCTCTTTAGGTACAAACTCACCCTCCTCTAGCTCTTCATTGTCACAATCAAAACCTAAATCCATCGGATCATCGTCAAGATTCATGAGAGCGTCTATCATCTCACTGATTTCAAAATCCGTAGGCTTCGATGAACTCGCTTCTCCTACTTCTCCTCCTGCTAGACTAGGCTCCCCCTGAGATTGAGCAGTCTGAGCAGCAGAAAAATCTACTGGCTCATCCTGACTTTTAGGGCTGGGATCATTGCCTTGGTTGTCTTCATCATCACCATCTCTTGGCCTCTGCACACTCTGATCACGGCACGACGTCTCCCCCTGAGCCTGTATATTTTTCATTAACTGCTCGATTAGGGAGCGCATCGCCCTTATCTCTGCGGCCTGATCTGCTACAAAAGATTTTATCTCTGTGTTCTCTCTTGGACTTTCTCCACAATCTTTTTCAACTCGGCATTCTCGTTATTGAGATTTGCATTATGCGCTTGAATTTCACCAATTGCCCTTGTTAGACCAAAAATTTGGAGTTCCTGGAAGTCGACTCTGTCTTTTAAGTGCAAAAACCTTTGATTGTCGGTATATGTGGTCGAGGTTGATGGAATGGACTGTATAGGCGTAGGAATGATTGGTGATGGAATATATGGTTCAGGTTGAGGTGGTGGTGGTGGTGGAGTGGTGGCCTGAGGTTCCTGATGTTGAGTTTGGGGGATTTCCGGTTGTGCTTCAGATGCTGAAGATGATCCTTGCATAAACCTATGACGCTTGGCCCTTTGCCGCGTCACTAATTGAGCAACTTCCTCCTCTTCAAAATCCGAATCATCAGATTCTCGCAATACTCTCCTCCTTGAAGCATCTTCATTGACTACTAACCTAGATCCATACGTTCCAATCTGAACATTAGGTTCTATAGACACTGATTCTGGAGCTTCTACTTCAATATCCTCCATTTCCTCCGACTCGGTTGCAGATGATGATAAAACATTATCAGCCTGTTCTGGCACATATTCGTCCACATCTCTCAACACATCTTCTTCTCCCTCAGGAGGCTCAAGTAATTCACCCACCAACGCTGCAGCTATATCTTCATCTGCATGTGGACCTGACGCCCATATTTCTTCTAGCGTTTGGGCTATTTCCTCGGACTCTGGAACGGCACTAGAAGGCCCTGCTTCCTGTACTTCCGGCTGATGACTGGTAGAAGGCCTAGACGCCTGAGTTTGACTCGCGGATGGTCTTTGTCTTCGCCTTTGGGCACGCGGTGGCTGTGGTTGTTGTTGTTGTTGTGGTTGTGGTCGTCTTGGCTGAAATTCAACTTCCCCTGCCCAGTTGGCAACATCTGGGGCTTCAAAATTCCTATCCAAGATGGCTCCAAACAACGGACGCTCAACTGGAACAGCCAACCTTCCTCTGTGCGAGGAACAATCAGCAAAGATCCTTTTATCCATTACAGCAACGCTTTGAATGTCATTCGACGGAGGCAGATTTGGCAAGAAATGCCTGATAAGCATCATGATGAACCGCGAATATAGCAGGAATTGTTGATTTTCTGGAGCGGTGATCTGGTGAACAAATTCGGAGAAAAACATTTCCGAGAAACTATATGGTTGATTATACACCATCGCGACTATCCCAGACTGGATCTTCGCAACTATATAGTCAAACCCGGCTTTCTTTGGTGCAAAGCATACCATAAAGACATGAGCAAGAAACCTCCATTGTCCGATTAACCCACTCTTCATATAGGACACCTTCGTCACATCTAGACTATAACCCATTCTCTGAAAGGCCGCTTGCCTAATGTTCAGAGGAAACTCGATTGGTCCAGACTCTTCTTCTTGTGAACCCAGCTGCAATACCTGACGCAGCATATCCGAACGAGTGCGGAACCACTACGAGATCTATCTAGACGCGGAGCCGTCACCGAGTGCGGAATCCTCGTTAACGGGTAGACGGAATCAACTCTCACACACGAAACACGGAGACTATCAGAGGCTGAACGAACGACACACGAACGATCCTACGAACTGATTCTCTCCGAAACGGCACTAACGCTGATGATAAACTCGAGATCGCTTAATGCTTAATCCCTCACGAATTCTGCAAAAAGTCTGATAATATCTCGAGTCTATCCCTAATTATAGAGCCTGATTCGAGTCTGTTATGGGCCAAACTCGAATCTGGCCCAAGGCCCATTCGAGTTTGTCCAGAATGACACTCTCGAATCTGCCCTCATTCGAATCTAGGCTACATTCGAATCTATCACAGATTCGAATGCCAAGCCTTAAATAATACGAATCTAGCATTTCACATACTTAACTTAATATTGAAACTTATGTTTTTACCTTATGATTGATTTTATCTTTGTACTTTATGTTTGAACTTCTTGTAATACGTTACATCAAGTTCAAACATACAAACACTAATAAATATCAACCATATATAAACATATATAACAAACACTTGCTAGAATCACAATGTAGGATCACTTAGACTGCTATCGTCACACAGGATGTACCAACATGTTTGTGTGAACATGTCTATTCGTCTCTTAACGATCGACTTTGGATTTTATTCAGTAGAAGTTACATTCTATTGATAAGAATCCCAATGTTTTAAACAGAATAGACGGGTTCAATTTCACACTTATTTCAGACATAAATTAAATGTATTATTTATACACAAGTCTGTTTAAACTAAATGTGTGGCATTTCTACAGGACTTATGGATTCTCTAATCACCCTCACCATTCCCCATCCACCCATCCCAAATAACAACCAACAATTGCTGGAGGAAACTCTTCTCTCAGCTGACAAATTCACCGAGTTTGCGCCCCATAACTGGCAATTAGACCTTTCAATCCTCCGTTCTGAAGCCGAGGATATCACCTTTGATATCCTCAAAGGTCATCCCATCTTCTACTCCCTAACCATCGCCATCTCCGTACCTATCATCTACCTACAACAGTTCTGGCACCACCTCACATTCATCAATGAGGCAGTACCTAATTTTGCCACCACCATAGACTCTGTACCCATTCGCCTAACGCTTCCAGCCATCCGCCACATTCTCTGTTTTCCCACCAAAAACTTTTCATCAACCAATATTCATATTCCCCCATCCCAGCCCCAGCCCAATCGCTGCAGGAAATCATATCAATTGGCTATAAGGGTAATCTCACAAAACCATCCAACTTCAAGACCAAGCAACTTCAGTCTCACTGGAGGGTCTTCTTTGACGTGATAAACAAGTGCTTCACGGGAAAGCACTCAGGCCATGATTCAGCTTCCATTCATGTCCTCGCTATCTTCCCCGCTTTTGCTTATGATAGACACTTTGATTATGTGGCGTTCATATTTGAAGAGCTTAAATGTGCAGTCCAAGATCGATGGACTAAAAGAGAAAGAAAATTCATTCCGTTTCAGCGATTCCTTCAACTCTTCATCCAATTCGCCATAGACAACGACGACGATATCCACGAAACGCCAAAAGCGGATGTCTATAAGATAGTGGCTCTACAAAGATTCAAAATTCCAAAAGAAATTCCAAGAGTCCCGGTCATGAATATCCCACTAACCATGTTACGTCTGGCAGATCAATCTGAGGAACGGGTAAGGGTTAACTTCCGGGGAGTGTACCCGGATGAGGCTCTGTCAGAACCGACAGAGCCAACCACATCCGAAGGCGACCACATAATGAGTAAGGATGAGGGAGTTCAGGCGGCAATTCAAAATATCATGGGTATAGGGGAGTGGGAGATGTCAAAAGTGAGGGATGGAGATGAAGGAGAGAGGCCAGAGAACGGTGATTCCGAACGCACCGTCTCTGACCTATTGAGGGCTGAGGGTATAGTAACTGAGGGAGTTCAAACTCCACTTAGCCGGACAAGCCCGCAAAAGACCACTAGTCCAGTGGTTGAACAAACCCAAACCACTCACTCAGTTTCCCTCAAAGGGAGCCTGTTTCATTGCACGGGGAATTAGCACATACGTCATCACCTTCTCATTCGGGAAGAGGTGATGTTGAAACTGGTCACACGCTGCCCCCAGTAACTGCTGTGCATTTGATCACAACTGACACCCCACCTCGTATCACTGAGCACGACGCCTCTGTGGCGTCCCCCCAACTCCAAGACACCTCCGTGGCGTCTCCAGTAACATCCAGATCTGCACTTCCTACTTGGGAGGCAGAAAGGATGGAATGAAGACCTGAAGCTGCCACTCAAACGCAATCAGCTTCAGGTCATCAAGGAATTACTCCTGAGAAGCTAACGGTCGCTCTTTATGATGCCTGTTTTGTTTCCCGCGCTGACCTGGACGCCCTCAAGATGGCTTTAGAGGAATAGCATTCCTCCTTCTTATGAAGGGTAAGGGTGTTGCAACTCTGGAGTTGCTACCAGGTACCCCAATAGTCCAATCCAAAGCAGCTATTCAATAGCAGATCTCCACGACGGCAGCGCTTTTCACATATCAAATTGAAAGCCTCAAAAGGTTGATTCTACGCGTGGAGGATCAAATGAACAAGAGGATGGATCGGCTTGAATCAGCCATCATCGATCTGTAAAGTATGTGCAGACCTCAGGCTGAATCCCTAAATCGTAAGCATGATGACCAAGAGGACCCTGGTCATCCTGAGGGGGAGAAACGCCCCAGAATACAGCCTGAGGGAGAACTACAAGGTGTAGGGGGAGAGGAAGCGGAACAGAGTGGGGAGGAAGTTTCAGGGGCTCTAGGTGGACAAACACAAGAAAATTTATTGGCGATGGTAGTGTTCGAACCACCTTCTGACAAAGTCGAAATCATCTCAGTGTCTGATTCAGAGATTGATCGAGACGAACCACTGAAAACACCAAAGCCTGAGCCTAAATCACCACATAAATCATCATCCTCATTTGATTTCTTGAACTCCCCTGCTCATGTACCTCAAGAAGAAATCTTATCAGCTTTGAAAGCTCCCACTCCTTCTTCTACCCAACAACCATCATCTGAACCATATTCAATCCCACAAGTCCAAATTCCGTCCGCCCAACCTGCTGAAACATCAGGCCCAGAACAGTATATTGCTTTGAAAAAGAGGTTGATGTAACTCATATACATGACAGAAATGACCTGGAATGGGTCAATTGGTTCTCAAAGGGCACGGTACATTCCCCTCCTACTCAAGGGCTAAAATAATTCTTGATGAACTTAACTGCTGAAGAATTTCAACGACCATATCTCGAAGAGAGATTTAAAATGGTTTTCTGGAAGAAGCCACGCATGTACAGTAGACGTTTCTTGATGGAACTCAGTGATGCATCCAGAGCTGAACAAGCTGAATACAACCAGATAATGCTGAGAGAAAAGAGACCAAAATCTGAGTATTGGTCTAAGTCAAATATTACAAAGATAACATCCATCTCTCTGTACAAGCGGGCTCGTCTGTTCACTCCTTCCTTCAATATCATAAGAGAAGACAGGTCATCGCAGCTGATCCATGAGAGTGATCTTGACTTCATGAGTCCTTATGACATCGAGATAATGCATAATAAGCTAAAAAAACAAAGTCAAAGGGGGATTAAGTCATGTCACTGCTCTTGCAGTAATGACTAGAAGCATGAGACGCCTGTCAATCATTATGTGCTTAAAAGACTTCCAGATGGCCATCGAGAGTTTTCTGGTCAAGGTTGGTCTCAAGGCTCCAGAACAAGACTTTTTTTTGTCTCGATCATCATCCGAGGTATAAAGTTCTCATGGGAGGTCTACAAGGAATAATATTTCTGCATAAAAATGGACAAAAAAAGGTTCATGCGTTTCGAGAAGCTGCCCTGTTACTCTGATGGCACACTTTGTCTGGTTAGAGCAGAGCTGAACAAGAGACTCCAAGAGGATGATGCTCAGACAGCTTCTAAACTCAAAAAGAAGCCTAAAGAGATTCAGGATCTTCTCAGCGCAGTAGAACTTATCAATGACAGGCTGCACACCCGGTAAGTGATTAGAAGATTTGATGTCATCCTTGGCCTACGAGATTCTGCAGAGCAAGCCTGTCATCCTCCACAATGATCGAAAAGGGGAGATTGTTACATTGTAAATTTCGATCATGTGGAGTCTTATTTTGTAATAGTCGTTTTATATTATTTCCATGTAATGTAATTTACTCCGTTGTGATTTATTTATTGTAATTAGAAGTTAGGGGGCATAGAGTGTAAACTCCTCAAACTTGGTTTAATATTTAAGGGTTTCCCACAAGTTTGTCTCATTCACTTTATCAATATTACGGCCCCCACTTTCTTCAACTTTTCTCTCTGACAAAAAAGAACTTTGATAGAGTATTTTTATTCTGATTGTTTGATTATTGTGGTTGATTGTTATTCTGAGTGTTATGATTACCATTGGAGACGAATTATCATTGATTTATTCAAGAAATTTGCAAAAATATAATTCCAGTTTCTTTTGTTCAGTTTTAAATAAATCAATAATTTGTGTTGTTTGATGAATACAAATGTGATTGTTTGCATAATTGTTGTGACATATAATGACTTCAATGATCATATTGACAACTGTCCCAACGGAATGTTATTTTAAAAGTTGAAGTTAATAATACCATCTTAAGCAGTGTTTTGTTCTATCATCTAATAAACCCAAAGCAATATTGTTCTGATAGTACACTTGCCTTATATATATATATATATATATATATATATATATATATATATATATATATATATATATATATATATATATATATATATATATATATATATATATATATATATATATATATGTATATATATATATGTGTATATATATATGTATTAGAGAGAGAGAGGTGGGTTCAATGAAAAACCAATGTGCATTAGGAATCCATAGGAAACCAACATGGTGCATAAACATTTCGAAATGCATCAAGAAGATTATTCAAGGGCATTATAAATATATTCCTTTAAAATCAGATTTTATACTAGAAAGTCCTATAATTACTCTAGTTGCTGATTTGATGGGATTTATCAATTAACGAATGTGATATTTGTAACATCCTCGGATTTATTTTACTGTATTTTGGTTAATTAAGTGGAAAATATATATTTAAGTTAAAATTAAGCAATTATTATGTATTTGGGTTATTTAGAAGTTTGTTGCTATTTTTAAGAAAATTGAACTCAGAATCATTGTTATGGAATATTAAGGAATTAAAAAGTTATTTATGATAATTCTAAGATTAAATCAGTATTTTATGGAACCGGTTAGTTCGAGTGGTGAAATGTGCAAAAATGACGAAAGTTGTATATAAAGGGCAATAGGCTTCATTTTTCTATTTTACACTATCTCACTACTTTATCTCTCTAGAAGTTCTCTCTACATCTCTCTAAGTTATCTCACAAACCGACCGTCAGATTTTTGAGAATTATACGTCAACGGAAAGGTATCGAGGAGTACAACAACAATCTACAATCGGATTTCTGATTTCATACGAATTAAGGTAAGAATCGATCCTTTTAAGTTTATAGTTTCGGTTTTGAAGTAAATTAGAATTCGAATCTGTCATTTTATGTAAATTGGAGCTTGTTTTGCTTGAAATACTGCAAGATTATGATAGTATATGCATAATAGAATCGAATCTAGGTATCATACATGATATATGCATGATTTTTGACTTAGAAATGAAGGATTTAAGCTGAAATGATGAACAGACTCGAATATGTCAAGAACAGAGTCGAAATGCAAGAACAAACTCGAGTTTGGTACTAGATTCGAGTGTGTTTTCGAGTGTAACATTAGATTCGAAGGGGGGGGGGGTTCGAATGTACCCCTAGATTCGAATGGAGGGTTCGAATCTATGCCCAGAATCGAATGGGGTTTGAAACTAATGCATGAGATTCGAATCTATCACCTAAACTCGAATGGAAGTTGAATTTGTGGTATGGGGTTTGAATCTAACCCTAGATTCGAAGGTGAGTTCGAATCTGATGCATATGATTCTAATCAGATGCATGGTTTCGAATCTAACCCATTAAATTCGAGTTTAATGCCTAAAATTGAGAATACTACTCTCTAAACTCAAGTATTTTGAATGAAACTCATAAATAACACATAAAATGGCAAGAATTATTCAAAGGACAAGTTATGAACATGAAATGGGTTCAAACTTTAGTTATAGTTCGAATTTAGACATGTACCCGAAATGGGGGAAAATATCGCCAAAATTACGAAACTTGATTTTATGGATTTAAACGGTTAATGATATGAGGAATTGTTGTAATTGATATAACAGGTCCCTTGTGGTGTTGTTTAACCCACAGTGGGGTACTTGGTGGATCCGGTTGAAAGCCCGAAGAGAAATAATATCGGTTAAAAGATAAATTACGCACCCACTGTGAGTACAGTAGATTTCGCATGTTTATATTTGTTTTATGTAAGCTTTGCCTGCTGAGACCTGTTGTTTCATTGATTGTTTGGAATTCTACTAACTTGCGTAGATTTAGATGCACATTCTTACTTGTTGCATGTCCTTTCGGTTGTTGTGCATCTAGTGATGGACCGGTGGGTCGCATCGATTACTCTGATGTTACTGCGCTATATGACGCTGGAGCTGATCCCTCCAGGTCCGGTAGGCAGTATGTCATCCCCGATCGTACGTTTGTCTCAGATGGTATGTGTAAATGCCGAGTTTGGGGCTCGAAGGGGCTGCGGCTCTGGTCCGTACTTGGTGTACGAAGAGAGTATACGATGTTTGTCGTCGGGATTACTCTTGGGCTTCATAAAGACTTATAAAATGCGCAATCTATGTATTCACTAAGCATTCGCTTACGTTTTAGTTGTTGTATTTTTACAGGCAAAGGAAAATCTACTGCTGGACCTTCTAGTTAGGTCGTTTGGAAGATTTGGGAGACTCGGCACTATTTAATCGGTAATTGTGATTTGGACAATGTTGTAATATATTCTGGATGATTGTAATAAATGTATGGGTGTGTAGACTTAGACTTGGTACCTTATAGCACCGTAGGGTGTTTAACACTTTTTGCACTACTTTATTTATGTTTTTAATGCTTCCGCACTTAATTTAGGTTATCAGATCATTATGTTATTGTATGTTGGTGATTAATCCTGGGTGTATTGTAATTGGTGGTTGTTGTGGCAAGGGTGTCACAATATTTTACATGGAAAGCAGTGAGGTTTCTATTTTGACATTTTACATGTTTACCATTTTGCCCCTATGCACACACCGATGCATCGATCAGATGATGCATCCGAAAAGTGATATTAATTACATCATTGTCACATTGGTCTTTTTGATGAATGCATCGGATCCAATGGCAGCGATTGGTAGATTTTGGTTTTCTGATGCACATTGGTTTTCCATTGAACCCACTCCTATATATATATATATATATATATATATATATATATATATATATATATATATATATATATATATATATATATATATATATATATATATATATAAACACACACACACACACACCATGAAATTAGAGACACACCAAGAAATTAGAGAGAACCGATGCACCAACCACATATGCAATAATCATCAACAAATTAATAGGTGTAAAAAAGACAAACAAAAATTAACCGATTTTGTGGAATAGAAGACTTAATGTGCATGAATCATGGACAAATTGGTTTTGTTTATGTGTGTATCCTGTTTTCCTCTAATTAGGCCGATACTTTCAATATATCCTATATCGATTGATTTCAATTTCCACATTTCAGATTACACATGGATGATTGTGATGAAGATGCAGAGGCGTCGAATACGGAGAACGACCGACGATGTACGATTTAGGACCATTGAAAGTGAGAATATCGATACCACAATACTCGACGAGACTCATTCATAAATGTGACGAAACTAAAAGTGATATTGAAAACAACCGTAAGTGATTGTAACATAACAGTAAGTGATTTTTAGATAGTTTTCGTTTTGTATTGTAATTAAAGTCTTGATTTTAATAATTAGAAAGGAGTGTTCAGTGTCTTATATTATAGTGAATGTCACTGGACCAGCAAGATGCATTTATACATAGTTGTATTCGAAATGTTGACAATAATGTTTTGTGGATTAATAATGATTGGACAAAATAATTATGGTTATGTATATGAATCAAGTAATGTTTTCTGGAGCATTGAGACTAGTGTTTAACATATGTATTGTTTATTCAATTTAAGTAGATTTACAATATGAAATTTTAAGGAATAGTAAGTGATTTATGACATTCTTCATATTGTATTGTAATTAAAGTGTTGATTTTAAAAGTTCGAAAGATGAGCTCAATATCTTAGTTTACAATTGTAACTGGATGAGTAGGATGCGCATATGCACAATTGTATTAGGAGCATTCACAATAATATTTTGCAGATTAATGATGATTGAATGACAATGTAAATGAATCAAGTAATGTGCATAAGCATGGACGACTTCGTTACGATATATATATATATATATATATATATATATATATATATATATATATATATATATATATATATATATATCTGTGTGTGTGTACATATGGAGTGGATCAAATGAGAACCGTCCTTAAAATGAAGACAGTAATAACCAATAAAAATGAGACACGTCATCAATATTAATCCACATCATCAAGGGTATTTTGGACATTTATAAATTTAAATTAAATTATAAAATAAAAAAATTAATCCACTCTCCCTAATTTCCATAAGTACATATTTGAAGCTCTCTCTCTCTCTACCATAATTATTCACATTCCAACACAAAATCTTTTTTTCTCTCTTTCTCCATGGTACCACACACACCACCATCTTCTCCGGCGGTCTTCCACCCCTTCCACTCTTTCGCGGTCACCACCGCTGTGCTATCACCAACGTCAATGACGTGAACCCAACACCACAACCCGGCACCAACATCAATGGCGTGAATTGTGTACCGCCACCGCCATGAATCGCTTGCTTGAACCGTGAACCGCCGCCGTCAACTAGAAATAAAAACGATTTGATATGTTTAGTTCAGAAAAACTAAGAAAATGATGGTTCGTAGTTTTTTCATTTGGAAAAAGTGAAAATTGGAATGATTCGTAGTATTATTTCGTTCATATTATATATAGTTATGAATAAATAATCAAACATTATTACCGTAAATATTCAGAATATATATTAAAATTTTATAAGGTTACGAAAAAAAATAAAAATTATAAATAAATAAATTTAATGAAATTAAAAAAAAATAGTCACTAAAGATGGTAATAATATAATAAAATAAAAGTTATATAAATAAATAATAATAGAAAAATAAAAACTAAAATTTCACTATAGAATTTCACAACAAAATTTGAAACATAAATTGGGTTTATTTCGGTATTTATGAAATCTTAGAAAACTTAATAAAAGAAAGTAACAATTGGGTTTTAGTTTGATATGTTATTGTTATTGATAAAAATATGAAAAGTTGTTGGTGACCTGCTGAACACGTTTGCAGGTCACCAATTATTATTATTGATAAAAAAAAAGTTGTTACTATAAACGATTAAAAATATAAAAATCAATGTTATTAATGATATAAAAATAAATAATGTTACTATTAATGATAAAAATTATAAAAGTTATTACTATTTTTGGTTATTTGCCCATATATATATTGTTTATATTAATTGTCAGTGAGATTATTTGTTGTTTATTGAATTTAAAGTGAATTAGAAAACGAAATTTTGTAGAACCGTAATTGATTTTGTGAAATTCGTCATTGTTTATTCTAGTGAAAGTCTTGAATTTGATAAATAGAAAATTGAATTAAATATGGTAGGTTACACATTCACAGATTTGTATGGTGATTCACAATAAGTAGATTAATATTGAGGTAACTGGTAGGAGTAACAATTGTGAATGTTATGGATAACACTACGAATGGTATGCATACACTCTGAATGAGTTTTTATATTTTGAATGTTATGCATAACTGTGAATTAAGAATATGTGATTAAACATAGTGAATGTTGTAATTAACACTGTGAATGTTATAACTAAGATAGTGAATGTTATGCATAATTGTGAATTAAAATTTAAGATATTGTGAAGGTGGAAAAATTGAAATATATGTACATGTATGGATGGAAAGTAATGAAAGATACCAACCATACATAATTGTGAGTCACGCATGTGTTGTTCAAATAAGGTGATGTGGAGATCAAGTGTTCTTGCAAGCATTTTGAATGAATCGAGATACTTTGTCGACATATTTATTATGTATTACAAATTAACAATGTTTATGAGGTGTTAGAAACATACATAGAAAATCAACACACGACTGATGCAAATGCATGTGATAGTCCGGAATATATGCGGACCTAGCATATGATTCGGAATATGTAGGTGTATGGTATTGACTTAAAACAATTTTATTTTGGTTATGATGCAACTTCTTTTATGGATAATGTCAATACATATATGAGTTTGATATGCCCCTAAATTCGTTCGGTTTTGTTTATGATGTAAAAGGATGTCATTGAATTAATCAGTTTTATTTTGATTATGATGTGACTTATTTTATGGTGTCATAATGTATGTTAGAATCTTTAATATGTCATGCATTGTGAATGTATGATATTCTCCACGATTGTATAACAACAAAAGATCCGGTTATGGAAAATGCTCTAATGGGATTATGACAACCACATAAAGTGAAATGTGAACATGTTGACAATGAACATTTATTAACGAAAATGATAGCGCAAAGTGTTATATTATTGTATTAAATTGACAAACCAAAACGTAATTAAATTGACAAAACAATTATTGTATCTTGACAAAACAAATACATTACAAATAACAATGAAATCACAACCACCATCTATTGAATTTAAAAAAAAAAAAAAAAAAAAAGAACTCGTCAAAAGTATGTCCGTAAATTGGTGACTTCAAAATGTATATGGAAAGCATAATAAAAATGACGCTATAAACGAGTATGTCAACACTCCGTCCTTTGGTACGTGCTTCATTTGTCTTGTTTGTGTTTTTCATCAACGTTGCCCTCTACTTCTTTAGGATCTTTACCCTTGAATCAACTTCATCAATCAATTTTTGCGCGTATATGTTGGTCTCTTGTAGAAGTATATTGGCAACATACCGCTTATAAATGTTATTTAATTGGGTCTTCTCTGATCTGTCAGGAGGTTTGAATCCACAAATTCAGTTTCTATCATCCATGTAGGTCTCCAAATGACACATGGTGAAAATTCCACAATCCTTAGTGATCAGAAATTTGTTGCATGCTTTAGCCAACCTAGATCCCATCAACTTTTTCCCGTCAGACATATTATCCATCAAAGAGGAACAACTGACAGTTATAATGTGTTATGCATAAACGATATTATACCAAAAATAATGCATACACATTAAAAGTAACTAAACAATGATGTGCCTTGATGTGCCTTGAAGAAGGGACTGATAAATGCATGATAAGTTATTGCATTCACAAATCAAAATAGTGTTACCCTAATATTTCTGATATTCACATTAGATAAGTTGTTGCGTTCACATATCAAATGACAATGTATATACAGATAAAGTCACTAGATTCACAGTTCGTGGTCACACATGTACATAAAAATTCAAAGCTGACATGAAAGTCACTAGATTCACAATTGGTGGTCACACATGTACATAAAAATTCAAAGCTGACATACATAAGCATAACTTTGTTTATTGCATCCAAAGCTGATGATAGTATTCTTTTTTACAGAAGATAGTCATGTCATGCACGGAAGGATTCACAATTGACATAAATTCATAGAAGGCAATGTCTTGCATTTACAATTGCACAAAAAGTTATCATGGTTGAGACATGATTCATTCATAGAAGGATTCAAAGCAGACATGCATACACATGACTTTCAAAATTCATAGTTAATGACATAAGTCAACACTAAAGAGACATACTATGAAGGATTAACATAACATATTAACATAAAGGCACACTATGAATGATTAATATAATTGTACAAGATACATGTGAATAACCAAAATACTTATTGTGAACGAATGCTTACTACACAAAATACATAATTATCTTAAGATTTCTTACCACTTCGTAAACCATTAATGATATAAATTTTATTATAAATAACACATATTTCATTAGCTGTCACAGTCCCATAACCCTAGTTGACATGGATAAAAAAAACTAAGATTGATGTTTAAAAAATTATGAATGAACAATACTAAGAGTTGGAATCGAGTTATACCATAATATTTTTGTTCATCCACTCATTCTTTATCGCTTCCAAGATCGATAAATGATGGCTATTCTTATACAGTAGCTTTGAACAGGTTTGCCAAACGAAATGACCTCCTTATTGGAGTAGGAACTAAATGGAATTAAACACCCGGATGAAGTAAACGTCTGATTTGGATTAACAATGTAGTTGTTTTCTAAAAATTTTTACCTTGTTTATCGGTCCTTGCATTCTTATTCTTCATCTCCTTCTTCATTGTGATTGATTCACATTCGACCAAATACCCTACATCATCGATGCTATAGCAATGCAAAAAACCCTACAACAATCAACTTAATTGTGGATGTAGGTTTATAACACAGATTTAAAATACTTGATGTATACTTTGTACTGTAATTATGAGTATGCATAGAAATCCATAATTTTTGGCAAATGTATGTGTAGTAATTATGAATGTAATGTAACTAGACAACACAATAAGATATGAGATTAAGAACATTTGTGAATGTAACCAAAAACAGAAAGATCGTATCATAATGTCAATGGATATTATACATATGTAAAAATGCATAAAAAACACCATGAGTAAGTATCATTCTCACAAAATTCTTTATTTCTATACAACCAATGCATCTATATTCGAAATAAAAAGCATCAATAAAACTAAAATTTACCTTGTTCCTCATTGCTTGCATTCTCGTTCTTCGTTGCGAATGATTAGGGTTTAAACTACTGCTCAAAAACCTTCCCCACGTTCGGCCAAATACACCTACAACTGATACTTTTATAGACGCTATAGCAATGCTGAAAACCCTACAACAATCAAGATCGACAATCGACAAACACCTACGGTGTTCAATCGACAAACCCTCGCAAAGCTTCTAAATCACGTCGCACTCTGAAGATGAATATCAGATTATGCTATGGAGAAGATGTCTGGTTTTTTGCGAAATTGAAGGGATTTGATTTTGATTTTCAAAATCCTATGAAACTAGTTGAGGTGATGTGGGAGCCTGATTAGTAAAATTACAATGAGTTTTATTACTATATTGCTCCTCCATGTCGTTTAATAATTTTTTAAATTTTATTTATAATTAAATAATATCCCTTATTAGCTAAAACTAGTGGTTTAAAGTGGTTCATTTGGTGCCTCACTGTAACATCCATTAATTTAGGTACCCTTTAATATTATTTAAAATACATAAATAATATATATAAATTATTATTATACTTATAAAATTAGCATGGGTTACTAAAAATTTTAAATAACTAAAACTAAACTAAATATTAGTTAAAAAAAGTTGTGCATTAGAGAGTTGTACCTTGAGAATTAAAAAGATGTAACATTAGTGGGTATTGGAAATGTTATGCATAAAATGGTTAATAGTGCTAGGAAATAAAAGTTTCATAACTCAAGGACTTTGAGTGTTAGAAGTTCAAACTAGAAGGGGGCATTATGAAAATATTTTATAAAAATCGGATTTTTTTATGCTTCACCAATCGTGAAGCATCTAGAGGCTTCACTCTTCTTTTAAATTCTGCTCCTTCTTTCTTGGAAGATCATTTTTCACACTTTGGAGGTTTATGCACAAGAGAGAAGAGGATTGATGAAACTTCAGGTGGCAATCTTGACCCAACGGGCTAAACGGGCCGAAGACTTAAATGGACCCATTGTAAAAAACTAATATAGAACATAATTTTTTTTAAATGAAAATTTATAAAACGATGTATTAAAAAAATTGTTCTTTGAAAAAAATTTCAAAATTATGTAAAATTTATGACTTTTGGTCGTCAACCCGTTTGACCCATTTGCTTGAACGGGCTCAAATTGACACCCCTTGAAAGCTTAGGAGATATGCTGAGTTGTTGAAGACAAATAAGTAAGTTATGCACTTTCTTCTTTTTCTTATCTCCATCTCTACTGTACATTCATCCATGGAGGTTAGAATTTTCAAATGGTTAAGAAATGGTGAAATGTGATTAATGGATGATAGATCTCAAGATAGCATATGGTTACAAAGTGTTTGTACTACATTCTTGGAAACAATTGTTGACAGGATCTAAAATATGAATTACCAAGACTAACTGATTTGAACTTATCAGAGTATTAATCAATAATCTTGCTTTGAATCAAAGTTTAATCAAGAAGTTTGCGGAATAACACTTAATTATTTTAACAAAAACTTTCAGAATCAATAATAAATAAACACACAGGAATTAATCAAGACTGTTTGTATTGCTGAATTCATCAATTACAATCACCTCTAATCTGTTTGATTAGACGAAGAACACAGACTATTCTTAGGGTTTTACAACCTTAGAGGCTTAAGAAAACTTAATCAACAAAGCAATTACAGACTCAAAATATGCAGAAACTCCTACACAATAGAACGACCTATTCTCTGTATTTATATTGCTTATTGATATGTTTCCTTGACGAACTATGACTTCTCTGATAGTAGATATGCTGGAATCTTCATGTAGATATCGTTTCCTGAAAATCAGCACTTTCTGTTTCTGAAACTGTTGAGCAGCTTAAATCTCTTGACAGCATGAACTGAGCAGCTTGAGTTGTTTTGCTCTGGCAGCTTGAACTTTTACACTGGCAGCTCGAGTTTCTTCAACTAGCAGCATGAACTTTGTATTTACATGTAAAATCTACTAACAGTCTGAGAAGTGTAAACTAACAGCTTGAATTTACTTAAACTATTTCCCAACAATCTCCCCCTAACTTAAATTCTTTACAAGACTTTAAGTTCTATAAAAACATGAAAATAAATAAGTAAACTGTTATTTACAAACCAAGGCTTTCAAAAACTCACAACTGTGCAAGCTTATGATCTATAGCCTTCAAAAATTCTCTCTTCATTTCTTCTTTATCACAAGATATTCTAGCTGATTTTATTTGCAGCAGCATATCTTTTGAAAAATTGAAATACTCAAGATTGAAGAAAATACCAGACCCATCTGTGAATTTGATTCTGAATGTCTTTGATTTGACAAACAGATCAATCTGCTTGATCTTTTTCCCTTTCTTTTCAGCATCTTCTATCTCTTGTATTGCAAACTCAGAATCAACCACTGTACTTAGATCTTTGATGAGTTGCTTGACTTGTGGAAGAGCAGACCTTACTTGTGTAACTGACCCTATATTGTACATCTTTATCAATTCATCTCTGGTCAGCTTCTGTACTATCTGCCAAAAAGTGTCATACTCTTCTTCAGGTCCGGACTCTCTTCTGATTACAAACTTTATTCTCAAGTCACGGTCATCCAGTGACTTAGCAAACCAGTAGTTAATTTGAGGCTTTGTAAAATCATGCTGATCAATCAGCTTCTCTATCTCCATAGCCTTTTGTAGTTGTTGCTCAAAGAGCACTCTCTTAACCGATGAAGGAATAGGGACAACTGCTTGATCAGTGGGAGTAGGTGCACTGGCACCAGCTTCAGTTTGGACTGATTGGGTTGTTGGTTGGACTTCTTGGGATGGTTGAGCTTCTGGAGAGACTGTTGTTCTCTGTCTTTTGTCCATCTCCTTATCATGAATCTCCTGCAGCCTTTCAGTAGACATGGACTGAGCCATTTTCTTTGGAATACCTGCTGCAAAGGCAAAATTGATAAGAAATCTTCTATGCTCAGCCTTGGAGTGCCCTGTTGGCATCTTTCTTTTCCTTGCTCCTTGCTTGACCACAAACCCCTTTAAGTAATCACCTAAAGTCTCATCATCATCCATTGGGGTTTGGGCTTGCTGCTCTAATTCTTTGTCTTGTTCTTCTGCTATTCTTCTGGCAACTTCAGCATCAAAGGCAATTTGGGCTTCTTTTGAAGAAAATTTATGCTTTGGAGACTCAATGAGAATGCCCTTGCCCTTGTCTTTTGTAGCAGATGTTGTAGCTTGGACTGTGCTTGATGGAGCTTGAATTCCTTCTCTGATCACAACTCCAGTGGCTTTTGAAGGAACAGCTTGAGTTTCTAGGCTAACAGCTTGAGAAGCTGTTGGGACTGCTAGCCTAGAAACTGGAACTGTTGGGACTGCTAGCCTAGAAACTGGAACTGTTGGTGCTGCTTGGACTGTTGTTGTTGGAGCTGCTTGGACTGATGTGGGAACCTCCTGATTCTCCCCCTTTTTGGAAGCATTGGTTTGGTCAGAAGAAACCACAACCTTTGCCCCTTGGGTTTGAATCATCTGCTCTAACTTCATAATTTTATTTCCACAGAGTGTGAAGCCTCTGTGAAGATAATCCATTCGCTTATTTTGAGCAGCATCTGCCTGCTTGAGAGCAAAAATTTGAGCCCCCTGTGCAGCAATGATGGACATTTGATGGTCCAACATAGCTACAACAGGTTTGAGTCTGGGATCCGTTAAGAGCATTTGTTGCAGACTAGCCTCAAGATCAGAGAACACCTGAGGTGCTTGTGATCTATCACTGACATTAAGACCAGAGGTAGAAACTTCTGGGCCCCTCTTTTCTTGGTTCTGGGGACTTCCAGCTTGTGTTTGCACACTTGCTGTTGCCATGGGCGTGGTCTTAGCTATGTTGGCACTGTCCTGTGCCTCTTGTGCAGAGACATCAGTAGTGCCAGCCACAGAACCCATATGAACCATCTCTGAAGAGATGTTCACCTCCTGAGAGAGAATGAGAGTGTCCTCAACTGGTTCCCTTTGGATATTCTGTGCAGGAGTATCCTCCTGCACAGGGATATATGGCTCTTGCTGATGGGAGGAGGAGGAAAGAGCTCCTGGTCCCCTTTTTCTTTTGTATAAGTATCTGAGTGGGCGTGTGGGCTGTACAAAAGGATCAGAGGGAGTTTGTGTATCGGGAGGAGGGGGTTGGGGTCCTGGGGGTGTAGCAGTGATGATAGGCTGAGCCAGCTCAGGACCCTCTCCTCTGTGTTGTGGAATAATGTTCATCATTGCAGAAGGCAATGGAACATCAACACTCAAAAAGTTGGCACTATGTTTCAAAAGTCTCTTAATAGAGGATAGTGAGTGCCTGTGGGAAACATGTATCCTTTTATGTGTATGAGAAGATGTGCAGGTGTGTGCAATGATTTATGCTAAAAATCTAGGATACATCAAAAATTTCCCACTCTTTAGGGAATGATGCCTTAACATCCCCTGAAAAATCATGTTGGAAAAATTGAACCGTTGGCCTGTGGAAAAGCACACTAAGGCAGTGGCAATGTTAGATGAAAATTCAGACCAACCAGTTCTTTTGGGGCTTATGCACTGCTGAATGATATGTACAATAAATTTCCATTTAGGAGAAAAATGGGCTTTTAAGAAAGTAAAAGAATCAGCAGGACCCCTATAACCGATATTAAAAAGACCTGTATGTAAAGCATCAAGGGTTAGGTCAGTTATACCTGTGGCATCTTGAAGATGCAAGTGATGTCGGATGGATTCCTCAGTGATATGGATATCAGTTCCATCAATCTTGGAAAGGAGGGTAGGCACTCCATTGATGGTTTAAACAGATGCATGGTTCCAAAACTGTTCTATATGGGAGATGTATATAGTAGGGTTTATGGATAGTGCATGATGGATATGGGAGTGCCTGAGGAAATCCATCATTGCATGGAACGGTTGGAGTTCAGCGTGTTTCAGAGTGTATGGGAGGCAGTTGTGTTCTTTTACGAACTCCATGGATGAACAAACGATGGTTTTAGGGTTTGAAAGAAGAATGTTTGATTCGT
>JAANYP010004831.1:0-70184 GCA_020465985.1 Centrapalus pauciflorus | reverse complement strand
AAACCATCTTTTGATAAATCAAAAGTGGAATGCTATAAATGCCATAAGCTTGGTCACTCTGCCAGAGAATGTAGATCTCAAGGTCAACAGCCATCAAGGACTTCACAGCCCATCCAAGCTTCCTCATCAACAGCACTTGTCTCTCAAGAAGACAATGTGTTTGACTGGAGTGATCAGACAGAGGAAGAATTTCAAAATCAAGCACTTATGGCAGAAACATCAAATGTCTCCTCCACTGAACTACCATCTAAGGTAAATTCTAAACTCTGCTCTCAATCATGCAAAAATATGGTTAAAAAGTACAGAGATCATAATGAGAGCATGTGCAAAACTCTAGCTAAGATGGAAGAAAGAAGATATGAATATATGCAAGCCATAGAAGATCTGGAAAAACAGATCAATGATTATAAGGATAATGAGATTCAAATGGGGTATGATAGAAACTATCATGAATGGGAGAAAAAGGAACTCAATAAGAAAATAGAATCTCTGAATAAAAAGGTAGAAGAACCTGAACAGAAGGTGTTAGAGGCTAATGAGAAACTGGAATCTGTTAACATAGATCTAGGTAACTTCAAGTTAGCAAATCAAAAGCTAGAACACCTAATGGAAGTTCAATTCAAAGATAGAGTCAAATCTCAGGTCAATCCCAAAGAAGGAATAGGATACAGAGCTACTCCACATCCATATCATAACAAGTACATTCATCCAATGAGTGAAGTTGCTGATAGACTTGTCAATGAACCATTAGATGAGTCTATGACTATTGTAGATCCTATCCTTGTTAGCAGTCCTGAACCAAAAGAAGATAAGAGTCAAAATAGAGACTGTGACACAAAGAGTGCACCCATAGAAGTCCAAGTTCCCAGTAAGAAAGGAAAAGAGAAGATGAGTGTATGCAATGCTACTCCACAAGTTTCTGTACATTCTAACTGTAACACTGCATCTTCATCCAAAGGAACTAAAAGAGGTAAAATTGTTTCTATCTGCACATTCCAAAAGCATGGTGTTCAAAAGTTTCCTAAACAACAGCAGGTAAGAGGAAACCAAAGAAACAAGAACCAGAAATTGACAGAAAAGTCTGGTGTTCCAATTCAAACTGTCAAAAGATGCTTTCACTGTGGAAGGAAGAATCACTTAGCCAAGGATTGTTTTTACAAACCAGCTGTTGCAAAACAGACTGTGCATCACACAAAATCAAATCCTAATCAGGCAAAGCACTCAAAAGTGAAATCTTCCACAGCAGCTCCAAAGAAAACAGTTGATCACAGATTCTCAAAAGTTAATAAAAAACAGTCCACACATCAAAAACAAGTTTTGGCAAAGCCTAAATCAAGTTTTAAACAAATATGGTGTGTCAAGGACAAATCTGTTGCTCAAATTGCTAATGCAAAAGATCAGACTGCTAAGTCAAAATCTGATGCTGTTAGTGCAAAAACTGAAACTGTTAGCACTACAAACACAGCTCAAGCTGCTGGGCATCAAACTGGAGCTGCTAGTGAATCATCTGAGACTGTCAGAAGAAAAGATGATCAAAATAGTTGGATACCTCATATTATCACTAAATACTCTCCAAGACTCCATCAGTAGATCTCACCAAATATAAGAAGTCAAAAACAGTTTTTAGTTATGTCAATGTACAAGGCCAACCCAAAACAAATTTGGTTTGGGTTTACTCCACTACTAACTAAGTTGTTATTTGTGCAGGGCAACCACAGGTCTCCTCATAGAACAAGATGGCATCTGGACAGTGGATGCTCTAGGCACATGACAGGCAATTCTGAATGCTTGTCAAATTTCAAAGGTTTTGATGGAGGTTTTGTTGCATTTGGAGGCAACTCAAAAGGAGGTAAGGTTACAGGTAAAGGTACTGTTAATGCAGGCAACATGACATTCCATAATATTCTGTATGTTGAACAGCTTAAGTACAATTTATTGAGTGTCTCTCAAATCTGTGACAAGCAAAACATTGTTCTGTTCACAGATTCTGAGTGCATTGTTCTTTCAAAGGATTTCAAAATTCCTGAAAATCTTGTTTTACTTAGAACACCAAGAAAGGACAATGTTTACTGCCTGGACACAGCTCTCTTGACTAAATCAAATACTTTAGGCTGTTTAATATCCAAAGCATCATCAAATGAGTCTGCTCTTTGGCATAGAAGGATGTGTCACATGAACTTCAAGTCCATGAATGATTTAGTTAAAAAGAATCTGGTAAGAGGATTACCACAAAAGGAGTTCATTTGTGATGATCATTGTGTAGGATGTCTTAAAGGTAAGCAACACAAAACTTCTCATAAGGCCAAAGAAGTAAATTCAATCTCATCTGTTCTTCAGTTGTTACATATGGATCTATTTGGTCCAACATCTGTTTTGAGTTTGAATAAAAGGGCATACTGTTTAGTCATTGTTGATGATTTCACCAGATTTACTTGGGTTTACTTTCTTAGGTCCAAAGATGAAACTGTTGAGCTAGTTAAGTCTTTTATCCTTAAGATAGAAAACCAATCCAATTCCAAAGTTAAGGTGATAAGATCAGACAATGGAACTGAATTCAAAAATCACATTCTAAACAGTTTCTGTGAGTCCAAAGGCATTGCTAGACAATATAGTGCACCAAGAACACCACAGCAAAATGGTGTAGCTGAAAGAAAGAATAGAACATTAATTGAGGCTGCTAGAACAATGCTAGCTGATTCAAATCTGCCAATGACTTTCTGGGCAGAAGCTGTTAATACAACCTGTTATGTTCTAAATAGGGTTCAAGTTGTCCAATCTCAAGGAAAAACTCCCTATGAGTTATTCCATAACAGAAGTCCCCTAATAGCTTTCTTCAAGCCTTTTGGATGTCCATGTACTATTCTTCACACTAAGACTCACTTAGGAAAGTTTGAGATTAAGGCTGAAGAAGGATTCTTTGTAGGATACTCAATTCAAAGCAAAGTCTATAGAGTATACAACAGTGTGTCTAAAACAATTGAAGAAAGTGCCAATGTTGAATTTAATGAAAATACTGCTAATATCAAAGGCACTGGTCCTGATTGGTTGTTTGATTTAGATTCACTAACAAATTCTCTGAGCTTTGTTGAGTATACTGCAGAAGCTGATGCATACAGGGTTGAAGCTGCTAACACGAATTCTCATGCTGCCAATACAATTTCTCATGCTGTTGGCACAAAGTTTCAGACTGCTGCAGATTCAACAAGTTGGGATGATTTCACCACTCTACCACTTCTGTCTTGTGATCCTCCAGGGGTCCTGAATGATACAAATCCAGACACTGAAGTGCCACTCCAAAGTTCTGAAAGAACAGCTCCAACACAACAGGAAACAGTCCCAGATTCAAGTCAAACTGTTTCAGAAACTGAACCATTCACTGGTTCTGATGGAGATGATACAAACCTTGGAACTTCTTTTCAAACAGAGAGAGAGCCCACACTAAGAGTTCACAAGTATCACCCTCTCAATCAAATACTGGGTGATCCAAGCACTCCTGTTCAAACAAGGAAAATGGTTCAAAATGAGACTGCTGCTGCTGAACTAGCAGTTCCAGAATTCAGTCTAGCTGCTTTTGAACATGCCTGTTTCATGTTTCAATTGGAACCTAAAAAAGCATCAGAAGCATTAAAAGATTCATCCTGGATTGAAGCTATGCAAGAAGAGCTTTTACAGTTCAAAATTCAGAATGTATGGACTCTGGTGGATCTTCCTAAAGGTAAGAGAGCAATAGGTACAAGATGGGTGTTCAGAAACAAGAAGGATGAGAGAGGAATAGTCATCAAGAACAAAGCAAGACTAGTAGCACAAGGGTACACTCAAGAAGAAGGAATAGATTATGATGATGTCTTTGCTCCAGTAGCAAGAATTGAAGCCATCAGACTGTTTCTAGCATATGCAAGTTTCAAAGGATTTAAAGTGTATCAAATGGATGTTAAGTCTGCTTTCTTGTATGGGACAATTGAAGAGGAAGTGTATGTGTGTCAACCTCCTGGTTTTGAAGACTACAAGTATCCAGACAAGGTGTTCAAGCTAGACAAAGCTCTCTATGGTCTTCACCAAGCCCCCAGAGCATGGTATGACACACTGTCCTCATATCTTATACAGAATGGATTCAAGAGAGGCACTCTGGACAAAACACTCTTCACTAAATCCATCAAAACTGAGATTCTACTTGTCCAAATCTATGTTGATGACATCATCTTTGGCTCAACTAATGATAGTTTGTGCAAAGATTTTGAGGCCCTAATGCACAAAAAGTTTCAAATGAGTTCAATGGGGGAACTCACATTCTTTCTAGGGCTGCAGGTTAAACAGAAGCCTACTGGTCTATTCATAAGTCAATCAAAGTATGTCAAAGACATATTGGAAAAGTTTTGCTATCAAGACACAAAGGTTGCAAGCACTCCAATGGATCCTCATAAACAGCTCCATACAGACAAAGATGGCATAGATGTGGATATTCATCTATATAGATCCCTTATAGGATCTCTCATGTATCTAACATCTTCAAGACCAGATATTATGTTTGCTGTCTGTGTGTGTGCTAGGTTTCAATGCTCTCCAAAGGATTCTCACTTGGTTGCTGTTAAAAGAATCTTTAGATATCTTAAAGGCCAACCACATTTAGGTCTATGGTATCCTAAAGACTCTCCTTTTGAACTAACTGCTTATTCTGACAGTGACTATGGTGGATGCAACATTGACAGAAAATCCACAACTGGTGGATGTCAATACTTAGGAGCAAGACTGGTCTCTTGGCAATGCAAAAAGCAAACAACTGTCTCCACATCATCCACTGAAGCAGAATACGTAGCAGCTGCAAGCTGCTGCTCCAAGGTAATGTGGATTCAAAATCAGCTAAGAGACTATGGTATGAATTTCTTATCCACTCCTATTTATATTGACAATTCAAGTGCAATTAGCATTGTGCAAAACCCAGTGAAATTCCCAAAAACCAAGCATATAGAAATCAGGTTTCACTTCATCAGAGATTGTAATGAAAAGAAATTAATCCAAGTTACCAAAATACATACAGATGATCAGCTAGCTGATCTATTTACAAAACCTTTTGATGTTGGAAGGTTCACTTTCCTAATATCAAATATTGGTATGGTAAACATGGATTAATTGGTTTTCATTATTATCGACTCAGTATGCTAATTTAAGGGGGAGACACTGTTCCATTGAAAAGTTGCACAACTTTACACTAACAGCATGAGTATTTTCTCATGCTGCTAGTTCACTTTCTCGGACTGCTAGTTATTTTCACTTGATCTGTCAAAGTGTGCAGGGGTATTTGGGTAATTTTTCAAATGTGTGCGCGGGACCCAACCTTTTCGAAACCTTTAAAGGTCCCAGTTTCGTTCAGTTGTAACTACCAGTTACATATTCTTCTTCCACGGCCTTCTGCTTTCTCTCTGAACGAATCACACATTCTTCTTTCAAACCCTAAAACCATCGTTTGATCATCCATGGAGTTTGTCAAAGAACACAACTGCCTTCCATACTCTCTCAAACACTCTGAACTTCAGCCGTTCCATGATATGATGGATTTCCTAAGACACTCCCATATCAACCATGCCCTCAATATCCATCCCACCATATACATATCGCATATCGAACAGTTCTGGAACCGTGCCACTTTTCAAACCATCAATGGAATTCCCACTATACTATCCAAAATTGATGGCACTCCCATCACCATCACTGAGGAATCCATTCGGCACCATTTGCATCTTCAAGATGCCACAAGTATAACAGACCTAACCCTTAACGCTTTACATACTGGTCTTTACAATATAGGTTATAGGGGTCCTGCTGCTTCATTTACTTTCTTGAAAGCACATTTTTCTCCTAAATGGAAATATCTTGTACATATTATTCAGCAGTGTATGAGCCCCAAAAGAACTGGTTGGTCTGAGTTTTCTTCAAATATTGCCACTGCCTTAGTGTGCTTTTCTACTGGCCAACAGTTCAATTTTTCAAACATGATCTTTCAAGGGATGTTAAGGCATCATTCCCTAAAGAATGGGAAATTTTTGATGTATCCCAGGTTTTTGGCAGAAATTATTGCACACACCTGCACAACTCCACACTTACATAAACGGATACATGTTTCCCATAGGCACTCATTTTCATCAATCAAAAGGCTGATAAAGCCAAGTGCCAATTTTGTCAGTGTAGATGTTCCATTGCCCTCTGCAATGATGAACATCATTTCAGGAAACAGAGGAGAGGGTCCTGAGCAGACACAACCCAACATTCCTGCTTCACCCCCAGGACCCCAACCCACTCCTCATGATACACAAACTCCCACTGATCCTTTTGTACAGCCAACACGCCCACTCAGAAACATATACAAAAGAAAAAGGGGACCAGGAGCTCCTTCCTCCTCCTCCCATCAGCAAGAGCCATATATCCCTGTGCAGGAGGATACTCCTGCACAGCATATCCAAAGGGAACCACTAGAGGAAACTCCCATCCTCACTCAGGAGGTGAACATCTCTTCAGAGATGGTTCATATGGGTTCTGTGGCTGGCACTACTGCTGTCTCTGCAAAAGAGGCACAGGACAGTGCCAACATAGCTAAGACCATGCCCATGGCAACAGCAAGTGTGCCAACACAAGCTGGAAGTCCCCAGAACCAAGAAAAGAGGGGCCCAGAGGTTTCTACTTCTGGTATTGATGTCAGTGATAGATCACAAGCACCACAGGTGTTTTCTGATCTTGAGACTAGTCTGCAACTCATGCTTTTGACGGATCCCAAGCTGAAACCTGTTGTAGATATGTTGGAATACCAAATGTCCATCATTGCTGCACAAGGTGCACAAATAGTGGCCCTAAAGCAATCAGAAATGGCTCAAAATCAGAGGATGGATTATCTTCATAAGGGGTTTACCCTTTGTGGAAATAAGCTCATTCAATTAGAGTGTTTGATTCAAACCCAAGGGGCAAAGGTTGTAGGTCCTTCTGACCAAACCAATGCTTCCAAAAAGGGGGAGAATCAGGAGGTTCCTACATCAGTCCTAGCAGCTCCAACAACAACAACAGTCCAAGTAGCACCAACAGTCCCAGTTTCTAGGCTAGCAGTCCCAACAGCTTCTCAAGCTGTTAGCCTAGAAACTCAAGCTGCTCCTTCAAAAGTCACTGGAGTTGTGATCAGAGAAGGAATTCAAGCTCCATCAAGCACAGTCCAAGCTACAACATCTGCTACAAAAGACAAGGGCAAGGGCATTCTTATTGAATCTCCAAAGCACAAATTCTCCTCCAAAGAAGCCCAGATTGCCTTTGATGCTGAAGTTGCTAAAAGGTTAGCAGAAGAACAGGATAAAGAATTAGATCAGCAAGCCCAGCCCCCAATAGATGATGATGAGACATTAGGTGATTACCTAAAGGGGTTTGTGGGCAAACAAGGTGAAAAGAAGAGAAAGATGCCAACAGGGCACACCAAGGCTGAGCACAGAAGATTCTTAATCAATTTTGCCTTTGCAGCAGGTATTCCAAAGAAAATGGCTCAGTCCATGACTACTGAAAGGCTGCAGGATATACATGATAAAGAAATGGAGAAAAGAAAGAAAGCAAAAACCTCCCAAGAAGTCCAATCATCACAAGAACCAGCTCAACCTACTACAAGTCATATTCAAGCTGCTGCCAGTACACCTGTTCCCACTGATCAAGCTGCTCTCTCTATTCCTTCATCGGTTAAAAGGGTGCTCTTTGAGCAACAACTACAAAAGGCCATGGAGATAGAGAAGTTGATTGATCAACATGATTTTACAAAGCCTCAAATCAACTACTGGTTTGCTAAGTCACTAGATGACCGTGACTTGAGAATTAAATTTGTGATAAGAAGAGAGTCTGGTCCTGAAGAAGGATATGATACATTTTGGCAGATGGTTCAGAAGTTGACCAGAGATGAGCTTATCAGAATGCACAACATTGGGTCTGTATCACAAGTTAGATCTTCTCTACCACAAGTGAAACAAGTCATCAGAGATCTGAAGTCCATTGTTGATCCTGAATTTATTAGAAAAGATGTAGAGGATGCCAACAAGAAGGGATTGAAAATCAAGGAAGTTAATATTTTTGTCAAATTCAGGACTTACAGAATCAAATTCACAGATGGATCTGGTATGTTCTTTAATCTTGAATTCTATGATCTTCCAAAGAATATACTACTCCAGATGAAGTCTATCAGAATATCTTGTGATAGAGATGAGCTAAAAAGAGAATTTTTGAAGGCTGTAGATCAGAAACTTGCACAGTTGTAAGTTTTTGTAAGCCTTGGTTTGTAAATAACAGTTTACTTATTCATTTCCATTTTTGTATAGAACTTAAAGTCTTGTGTAAAGAATTTAAGTTAGGGGGAGATTGTTGGGAAATAGTTTAAGTACATTCAAACGGTTAGTTAGACTTCTCAGACTGTTAGTAGATTTTTCATGTAAATACAAAGTTCATGCTGCTAGTTGAAGAAACTCGAGCTGCCAGTGTAAAAGTTCAAGCTGCCAGAGCAAAACAACTCAAGCTGCTCAGTTCATGCTGTCAAGTGATTCAAGCTGCTCAACAGTTTCATAAACAGAAAGTGCTGATTTTCAGGAAAGATATCTACATGAAGATTCCAGCATATCTACTATCAGAGAAGTCATAGTCCTTCAAGGAAACAAGTCCAAAAAGCAATATAAATACAGAGAATAGGTCATTCTATTATATAGAAGTTTTCTGCATATTTTGAGTCTGTAATTGCTTTGTTGATTAAGTTTTCATAAGCCTCTAAGGTTGTAAAACCCTAAGAACAGTCTGTGTTCTTCGTCTAATCAAAACAGATTAGAGGTGATTGTAATTATTGAATTCAGCAATACAAACAGTCTTGATTACTTCTTATGTTTTATGCTTCATTGGTTCTGAAAGTTTTTGTTAAAATAATTAAGTGTTATTCCGCAAACTTCTTAATTAAACTTTGATTCAAAGCAAGATTATTGATTTATACTCTGATAAATTTCAAATCAGTTAATCTTGGTTATTCAGTTTTAGATCCTGTCAATCAGTATATATATATATATATATATATATATATATATATATATATATATATATATATATATATATATATGTATATATAAATATATATATATATATATTAATATATATAATCATTTTGCTAATTATCTTGTTAATTTATGCGTCGTCCATGTGTTTTATTCAATATATTCAAATTTAGGGAGTGGATTTTGAATTTATATATTAAATTCAAGCATATGGATAAATTCGAATTCATTAAATTCGATTATGTTGAATAAATTCGAATGCTACATTTGAACATAGGACAAATTTGAAAGTATGTATCTCGAACATAGACTCAAAATCGAACCCCCATTTCGAATTTAAGGTTAAACTCGACTACTTTGTTAAATTCGAATCCATCATTTCGACTTTGGGTTAAATTCGAACCCAAGCTAAAACAAATCGAGTTTGTTCAATGCATTTCGAGTTTGTTCTTGGCATCTCGAATTTGTTCATATTTTACAGCTTTAAAACATACATTTCTATGTCTAAAATCACGAATATGTTAAGTAATAAGCCTAGTTTTGATTCTATTATACATACTCTAATTAAAAGTCACACATGCAATATATAAATTTCATGTTTTAAATCTTTAATTTTGGTTTTACACAAAACCGAACCAAACACACTTATATTTCGAATTTAAAGTTGTTATTACCTCAAATTCGTTGTAGATTGTTGTTGATTATCACTTCTTGTAACTCCTTCTTGATTAAACTCCAACTTGTTTGCAAATTATGATGATTTTTGATGAAATTGTGAGTTATTTAGAGAGAGAGAGAGAGTAGAGAGAGTAGAGAGAGAGAGAGTCAGATTTCTAAATAGAGATTAATGACCATATTTGAAGTTTATATACGTCATCTAGTTATATTTGCAACTTAACCCACTATTACTTTTGTATCTTATATCTCTTTTATTTAATTATCTTTAATAATTTATTAAATCATAATTTAAATATTTATTTAATTAAATATTTCATAACTTAATTAAATTACAATTCAAATAATGTAATAAAATTACATTATTAGTTCAAATACTGAAATTAAGTTTAGATAAGACTAGGTTGTTACAGAATGGGCTCCACCACGCACAAACTTCGTCCCCGAAGTTAGCTATGTTCGAACAGACTGGGATAAGTAGCTTTCATAACATCTTCCGATTCCCAAGACTGATGCGAACCCTTGTGGTGTTTCCACTGGACGAGCACCATCTGTATATCTTTATTTCTAAGCTTCTTGATCTACGAGTCCAGAATACATTCTAGCTCTTCAACCACTCGACGCTTTTCATCAACTTGCAGATTAACGTGTGGTATTTGCACTTCTCTTTCGTCGGCTAAGCTCTTTCTCAAGTGACTAACATGGAATACAGGATGTATTCCTGATAAGTCCGCTGGCAGTTCAAGACGATAAGATTGGTTTCCTATCTTTTCGACAATCTTGAACGGACCGATGAATCTCGGAGCTAGCTTGTTTCTTTTTATGAATCTTACCACATTCTTCATTGGGGATACTTTCAGCATCACCCAATCGTTAACCGCAAAGCTGATAGGTCTGTGCCGATTATCATAATATGACTTCTGCTTGCTTTGAGCTTCAAGGATGTTTCTTTTAACAAGCTGAATCTTTTCATGAGTCAACTGTAGAAGGGCAGGACCCGCCATAGGTGAATCACCTGTGTCGCGCCAACAGGTGGGAGTTCTGCACTTTCTTCCATACAAAGCTTCAAAAGGAGCCATCTTGATCGTTGAATGATAACTATTGTTTTATGAAAATTCGACCAAAGGCAAGTGGTCATCTCAATTACCACCTAGATCAAGAACGTAGGCACGAAGCATATCTTCAAGAGTTAAGATAGTACGTTCACTTTGGCCATCTGCACTTGGGTGATAAGCTGTACACATGGAGATTCGAGTATCCATCCCTTCTTGCAGCGCTTTCCAGAATCTTGAAGTGAAACGACTATCACGATCAAAGACGATAGATTTCGGCACACCGTGACGAGAAATATTTCTGTGATATACAACTGTGCCAATCTATGAAGGGAGAACGTCTCTTTCATCGGTATGAAGTGAGCTGACTTCGTTAATCGGTCCACGACTACCCAGATGGGGTTGTGCTGTTTCTTGGTTTTCGGCAACTTCGTGATGAAGTCCGTGGTTATCTGCTCCCACTTCCACTCAGGAACCGGCTGTGGTTGCATATCCCCGAAGGGTTTCTGATGTTCTGCCTTAACCATTTGACATATTTTGCAGCTTTCAACATAACGACCGATGTCTTTCTTCATTCCTGGCCACCAATAATCGGCTTTCAGATCAAAATACATCTTTGAGCTGCCAGGATGAACAGATAACTTAGACTGATGGGCTTCAGATAGAAGAGTGTTGCGGATAAAACCATATTTAGGAATCCTGATTCGATTTCCCTTGAGACAATGAAGTCCCAAATGATTCATAGATAGAAATTGAAGTTGCCCTTTATGATTTTCAGAACCGATATTCTCTTCTTTCAGTGCTTCAGCTTGAGCAGATCTAATGTCCTCGATAAGATCGGAAGAGAATATAACAGGAGTCAGGGCATAGCAACACTTTTTCGGATATACTTTCCTACTCAAAGCATCCGCGACCACATTTGCTTTGTCGGGATGATATAGGATCTCGCAATCATAGTCCTTGATAAGCTCCAAGGACCGACGCTGTTTCATATTCAGATCCTTTTGAGTAAAGAGATGTTTGAGACTCTTATGATCGGTGTAAAGCTGACACCGAGTCCCATAAAGATAATGATGCCAGATCTTCAGTGCAAAGGTAACGGCAGCCAACTCAAGATCATGAGTCGGTGCACTTTTCTCGTAATCTTTCAATTGCCTTGAAGCGTAGGCAATGACTTTTCCCCTTTGCATAAGGACACATCCTAAGCCAGTACCAGATGCGTCGCTGTAAACGACAAAATCATCATTGCCTTCTGGTAAGGCTAGGATCGGCGCTTTAGTTAACTTCTGTTTCAAAGTTTCAAATGCCTCTTGCTGTTTATCGGTCCATACGAAAGGAGTATTCTTTCGTGTTAGCATCGTGAGTGGCACAACAATCTTCGAGAAGTCCTTAATGAATCGCCGGTAGTAACCAGCCAATCCAAGGAAACTTCGGATTTCAAAGGCATTGCGAGGTATTTGCCATTTCTGAACAGCCTCGACTTTAGAAGGATCGACTGAGATTCCTTCGCCAGATATAACATGGCCAAGGAATTGAATCTAGAAAGAAATCAGAATGAAATTTCAAGTTTTCATTCAATCAAAGAACGCTTAGGAATGACTCAAGACAATATAAAGTTGTACCTGTCTGAGCCAGAATTCGCACTTAGAAAATTTTGCGTAGAGTCTTTCTTTTCTCAGTAACTCTAGCAATTGTCGCAGATGAATAGAATGATCAGCCTCCGTTTTGGAGTAAATCAAAATATCGTCTATGAATACGATAACTGACTTATCCAGCATCGGTCTGCACACGCGATTCATGAGATCCATGAACGCCGCTGGTGCATTTGTTAAACCAAACGGCATCACGAGAAATTCGTAATGACCGTATCTTGTTCGGAAGGCTGTCTTTGGAACATCCTCATCTTTAACCTTCAGCTGATGATACCCAGAACGAAGATCGATTTTAGAAAAGTAGCTGGCTCCTTGTAGCTGATCGAATAAATCATCAATTCTGGGTAGAGGATATTTATTCTTGATACTGACTTTGTTCAACTCACGGTAATGGATGCACATTCGGAGAGTTCCGTCTTTCTATTTAACAAACAAGACAGGTGCACCCCACGGAGATGAACTCGGTCGGATAAATCCCTTTTCTAACAGTTCTTGCAATTGTTTCGACATTTCCTGCGTTTCTGCAGGTGCAAGTCTGTAGGGAGCTTTGGCAATGGGAGCCGCACCAGGAACCAAGTCAATACCGAACTCGACTTGACGTTCCGGTGACACTCCAGAAATATCATCAGGGAATACGTCTGGGAACTCACAGACGACATGAATATCAGATATGGATTTCTTATTGGCTTCAGAGACGGATTCAGACGAGACATAGCATAAATAGGATTGATGACCCTTAGACAGATATTTATACGCTTTGTCAACTGATATGAAACAATGTGCACCTTTTTGCTTCTCGCCTTTGATTTCTAACACTCGGCCGTCTGAAGACTTGATCCTGATGATTCGGCAGTTGCAGACGATTGTAGCCTCGTTATTCGTTAACCAATCCATGCCGATGATGACGTCGAACTCTTTCAACAGAATCGGGATAAGGTCGAGGTTGAACACGATATTATGGACAAGTAGAGTGCAATTATGGTATACGGAATCAGCCATAACGTAACTGTTACTGGTCGTCTCAATGTCAAGTACTACGGGAAGCTTCGATAGAGATTTGAATAATCTTTGTGCGAAAGAAGTCGATATAAATGAACGACTAGCACCGGAATCAAATAATACGCAAGCAGGTATCGTATTTAACAGGAACGTACCGGTAACTACGTCAGGGGTTTCCTTTGCTTCCTCGGCTGTTATCTGAAATGCTCGAGTCCTTGCAGTCGGAGTTGCAGCTGAGCTTTTCATTGTAGATCCTCCAGCTGACGATTGTGACTGACCCCGTTGCCCGCTACGACACTGATACATGAAGTGTCCTCGTTTTCCACATTTCGCACACCCAAGTCCTCGCTGAGGGCATTCTTCACTACTGTGACCGATTCTGTTACAAGCAAAGCATGTGACGTCGTCTGGGTTACACAGCCCCATGTGTGATTTTCTGCATCTCTTGCAGAATCGTGGCTCGTTCGTTAAAGAGTAGGCTTGTGCTTTCTGAGGCGAACTGTATTGTTGGGATTGCTGAGGTTGTGACTTATTTGGCTTAAAGAATCTGCCAAATCTCTGTTTCTTCGGAGGAGATGGACATGTCGGATTCGCTGATGGAGCATAGAGTTGGTCGCCGTACTCTAGATATCCTCTCTTGATCTGTCTTGCAGCTTCAACCATTTCCAAGTAACTCTTATACTTTATTGCGCTCATCGGATGACGGTATCTCGGGTTAAGCCCTACGCGAAATCTATTCATCTTTCTTTCCTCAGTAGCTACTTGATACGAGGAGTAACCGCAAAGCCGCGAGAATTCATGCTCATATTCATCAACAATTTTAGTTCCCTGAGTCAGCTGCATCAGTTGAACCTCCATCGTGTCTCGTTGGTCGATAGGGCAATACTTCGCGTTGAACATGTCTAAGAACTGTTCCCACTCTAAAGTCTGTATTACTTCCTCTCCATAAATGCTTCTCTGTGTTTTCCACCATGTACGGGCAGCACCAACGAACAACGCAGACGCATAACTTACTTTCTTAGATTCTAAGCAGTCAGAGATTCTAAATATCTCTTAAGTATGGCTGATCCAATCCATCGCCTGAATTGGATTGACTGTACCCTCAAAGTTAAGGGCACCGCTCGCTTTGAAATCTTTGAATTTACAACCTTTTGGCTTTGCAATTTGGGTTTCAGGATTCGAGTTATCAGAATCAGATTCATCGTTCTGGACTTGTTTATCTTTTCGCTTATTCTTTTTATCTTCACGTCTTTTAGCTTCGGCCTCATTTCTGGCCTGAAACTGTTCTTGCATAATCTTATTTTGTTGTTCAGAATGTTGGGCTAATAGCTGTTGCATCATTTCAAACATTTGCTGGGGAGTCATGTTGTTTGGTATGTCACCTGATCCTGATCCTGACATCTTAACTGAAAATTAAAAATCATTTAACTATCAGTTTATAGACTTAGATATATGTACCCTTTTTCCCATCCTAACAGTCTGTACATCCTATCTCAGTTCAAACCACCTAAAATGATTAATACATATGTATTGCTTCAGTTTGAGACCAAGTATTACTCACATAATACTTGATTCACTCAAACTATGGGCTCTGATACCATCCTGTGAAGACCACCACTTACGGGGCAGTTCTCACGAGTCTAGGTCCCACATCATGCAATACAATATCAACCATAACTAAGATAGAGTAATTAATTGCGGAATTATAAATTACATGTACAAGGATATTAGGATTAAGTTTAATACAGATTAAAGTTTTTAAATTAAACTTATAAAGGGCACAAGTCTAATCTAATTCATGTCATCATATAATCAAGATAAATCTACCCAGACCACCATATTATCATCATCCAATTAGTACCAAAAAAGGGTTTGCTGAGTAGAGGTCTATGAGAACTCCTGTCTTGATCTTGTAAGACCTAAGTACTAGGTTCGGCAGGTGACTTTCCTTTGTCTTTTCCTATAAAAAATGTTAGTAGCAACTGTAAGCAATGCTTACTGAGTAAATAGATTTTCAAATTAACATGCATTGTCAAGCGGATCATCAGTCTAGCATGATATGTCTTGGTTGCCGCTAAAGCCCTCATGATTGAGACATAGTAGTCATAGAGTCGGATGATGTTCAAGCCACGCTCACGCTAAAATCGTGGGGATCAGCCACATACTGGGCTAGCTACCAGTAAATCAACATGGCGGAACATCGGAGGGTCATTACCAAGTTCAATAGAACTGGTGAAATAGCCAGGTCTAGAACAATAGACCGACAAGGCTAATCAAGCTGAATCAATATGTCAAAGTATATGCAATGATGAAGCATACGTAATCAAAATAATGATAGCAATAATCTCAAAGCGTTATCAGAAATGAACTGTAAATGTAATAATATGTGAAATGATGATCAAATAGCTATCATGATCCACTGGGCAACACCGAACCATGGTGTGCACAGGTCACAATCCAGCTGATAATATGAATGTCAAATCAATCTAGCATCAACAATATGTCTCAACCGGAAATTCTAGCATGTTAAATCTGAATATCTATAACTCACAGATCTGGGGTCTTTATCAAACAGATGTAAAATCTGCCATCTGAGTTATCTCAGCATTTTATCTTTGTCAATTTGTTCTCTGTCAATACAAATCTTTGACCCGCTTTCAATCTTTAAATCTTTGTATCTATGCTCAGAATTTCACTGAACCTGTCCAGAATTATCATTTCAATGTCATGTCAACATCATCATCCTTTATCTTTAAAATCTTTATTCTATCTGATTCTGATAACTGATCATTCATAAATCTTTCTTTCATTCATATTCTTTTGTTTCATTAATTTCTCAAAGGATCAGTATATATATATATATATATATATATATATATATATATATATATATATATATATATATATATATTAATATATATAATCATTTTGCTAATTATCTTGTTAATTTATGCGTCGTCCATGTGTTTTATTCAATATATTCGAATTTAGGGAGTGGATTTCGAATTTATATATTAAATTCGAGCATATGGATAAATTCGAATTCATTAAATTCGATTATGTTGAATAAATTCGTACATTTGAACATAGGACAAATTTGAAAGTATGTATCTCGAACATAGACTCAAAATCGAACCCCCATTTCGAATTTAAGGTTAAACTCGACTACTTTGTTAAATTTGAATCCATCATTTCGACTTTGGGTTAAATTCGAACCCTTAGCTAAAAAAAATCGAGTTTGTTCAATGCATTTCGAGTTTATTCTTGGCATCTCGAATTTGTTCATATTTTACAGCTTTAAAACATACATTTCTAAGTCCAAAATCACGAATATGTTAAGTAATAAGCCTAGTTTTGATTCTATTATACATACTCTAATTAAAAGTCACACATGCAATATATAAATTTCATGTTTTAAATCTTTAATTTCGGTTTTACACAAAACCGAACCAAACACACTTATATTTCGAATTTAAAGTTGTTATTACCTCACATTCGTTGTAGATTGTTGTTGATTATCACTTCTTGTAACTCCTTCTTGATTAAACTCCAACTTGTTTGCAAATTATGATGATTTTTGATGAAATTGTGAGTTATTTAGAGAGAGAGTAGAGAGAGAGAGAGTAGAGAGAGAGAGAGAGAGAGTCAGATTTCGAAATAGAGATTAATGACCATATTTGAAGTTTATATACGTCATCTAGTTATATTTGCAACTTAACCCACTATTACTTTTGTATCTTATATCTCTTTTATTTAATTATCTTTAATAATTTATTAAATCATAATTTAAATATTTATTTAATTAAATATTTCATAACTTAATTAAATTACAATTCAAATAATGTAATAAAATTACCTTATTAGTTCAAATACTGAAATTAAGTTTAGATAAGACTAGGTTGTTACAGATACCAATTGTAAATATGTATTCCCTTTATATTTCAGCACCTTTATGATTCTTTTTCAAATCCCAAGAAGAAACAAGCTCAATAATTGAGAAATGATGAAGAAAACAATATGAATATTGAGAGAGAATAAAAGTGGCGGCTGCAGTGATATTCAATATTCCAACCGTGTCTTTCATTGTGAAACCCTAGAAGCTATACATAGCTTCATTTAATTAACTATGAGGCATTGTCACCTTTGGCCCCTGGACTTTTACAAGGAAATAAATTACAAGGAAACTAAATACAAGACTAAATACTAAGTAAATAATTATTACAAAATAACTCCATATGATCGAAATTAAATGTCTAACAATTTTATTAAAGATCATGTAGAAAAGGGAACAACTGAGTTATATTTTGTAAGCACGGAATATCAACTTGCTGATATTTGTACTAAAGCTTTAGACGAACCTCGTTTTCACTTTTTAGTATCACATATTGGTATGTTGAATCCACCTTCTAGTTAAATATCAGACAATGTCTAAAACAATTCTATTTCAAACATTCAGGTTTGAAATTCCTTTATTTTAGAAAATATCTGTTGTTAAAATTTAAGGGGTGTGTCTCAAAATTAAATTTCAATGTTTCCTTATCTATGAACATCTTTAAAAAATTAATGATCCTGACAAATTGCTATATGAATTGGTCATCAATGAGTGGGACGCAAATTAGTCCAGGTTTGTCTGTATCTTAAAAGTCTTAAAAGGTTCAAGAAATTTATCAGAAAAAGAAAAGAAAAAGGAAAGGTGAATATTTGAGGGGGAGTATAATTAGGATGTTAGTTTATATTTTTTGTTTTTCTTATCCTCTCTATAATTTTGCATTTTAAGTTGTTTGATTTTTAGATCTTAAGTTTAATATAATATGCCAGGAAATCACAAAAAGTTTTTATTTGTTTTAAATATATCAAAAAAAATCAAAAATATTTTTATTTTCTATTTACTTGTGTCTTAACTTAATTTAAAAAGAAAATCACAAAAATAATTTTCTTTATTCATTTTTTGTTCAATCTAGTTATTAGTTTCGGTATTAATTTTGTTTTTCAAAGAAAAAATCATAAAAATACAAAAAGATTTTTGTTAAATTTAATTGGGCTCACTTTTTTCCTTTTCTTCAAGTTTAAGTTTATTAAAATCTGTTTTATTTGGTTTTTGTTAAGGCCCAAATTTTTTTAATAAAAATAGCCGGTTGGCCCTTTTCATTTTTTTGGGTGCAGACCCTTACCACCCGACCCGACCCGCCCTTCATTTAAATAGGCGGGTCAAAGGTCAAACCCTCACTTCCTTCTTCTTTAAGTTTCTTCTTCCTCTACTCTCACAACCGTCGACGACCACCACCCCATCCACCATTGTTGTCAATCAACCTCAACAAGCTATCGGTTTTCCTTCTTTTTATTGCATTTTCTGACTTCGGCACAATCAGGTAACCTTCTTTTAAC
This sequence comes from Centrapalus pauciflorus, assembly GCA_020465985.1. Lineage (NCBI taxonomy): Eukaryota > Viridiplantae > Streptophyta > Magnoliopsida > Asterales > Asteraceae > Centrapalus > Centrapalus pauciflorus. The sequence goes on along the minus strand of JAANYP010004831.1, from coordinate 51,377 downwards.
TTTGCTTCAATATTTAACTTCCTATTTAGTGTGTTTGATTTTCAAAATTTTAAAGCTTTTAAGTTTTGATTTTTGCTTATTTTAGGTCATTAAATCTGTTCTTTTTAACTTCATGTAGTTTAATAAAATGTTCATTGCATGTTTTTACACTAGGATCTGCATTTCATGCATTTTTGTAGATTTTTGAACTGTTCACGTTGCATGTATGCATGAACATTAACTGCTGAGTGTCTACTTCGGACCATCCCTGAATTAGGATGAATTTACTTAGAAAAAATTTCAAAAAAAATCAACTGTTCCATCCGAATTCGGACAACTGTTCATCCGAATCTGGACCATTGTGTATCCGAATTCGGTCCTCATCAGCATTGTTCAAAATTTTAATTATTTTTCTAAGTTTCCTTTTTCATTTCATGTGCATCCGAATTCGGATCTAGCCCGAATTCGACCCCCATCCGAATTCTGCTTCCATCCGAATTCGGTCCTCTTCATCACATGTCCATGCATTATCATCCGGATTTCAGACTGAACCGAATTCGGACCACTGTACATCCGAAATTCGACTCACCCGAATTTCAACACTTAGCATTTTTTTAATTTTTCCATTTCTGCATTTTCATCCAAAATCAAAAATCCAAAAATATTTCCAGTCCTTTGCACCATTGATTAGAGTTAGGATCAGTGTTTGAGTGAATATGTATATTCTAACATTGGTCTCTTAACGATTGACTTTGGACTTTGTTCAGTAGAATTCCCATTCTACTAATAAAGACCCGATGCTTTAAACAGAACAGACAGTTTCTATTTCACACTTATCCCAGACTTAGTATCAATGCCATATTCTGTTAAGTCTTCTATTCTGACTCTGATGCATTTCTACAGGACTCATGGAACCAGCTGTTGTTCTAACCATGCCCCATTCACCAATCCCTAACAACAATGCCCAACTACCAGAAGAATCCATCCTACCCCAATCACAATTCGTCGAGTTCTTCGCCCATAATTGGCAACTCGACGTATCCACCCTCCGTCGTAAAGCCGAGAATATCGCATTTGATATTCTCAAAAATCACCCACTAGATTACTCACTATCCACCGCCATATCCGTACCTCAAATATACCTCCAACAGTTTTGGCATCATCTCAAATTTGTATCTGATGCCGAACCATACTTCACCTCTACCATTGACTGTGTTCCAGTCAAAATCACAACCGCAACCATCCGCCACATTCTCCGCCTCCCCGCCGAAGCCTATTCTGTAACCCGACTTACCTTTGCCCCAATCCCTTCTCTTCTAGAAACCCTGGAAGAAATCAAAGCCCTGGGATATGATGGCCCTCTAACAAAGCCATCAGATTTTCGAACAAAGAACCTTCAAGCGCATTAGAGGATTCTATTCGACATAATCAACAAATGTTTCACCGTGAAACATTCTGGCCATGACTCGACGTCCATTCAAGTACTGTTAATGTTTGCAGCATTCGCTTACGATCGTCACTATGATTATGCTGCATTCCATTTTGACGAGTTAAAAAGGGTCAATCTGGAGAGAGGAACAAAGCGAGGACGCAAATACATACCTCTTCAGCGATTTCTTCAGCTAAATATTACGCGATGGATAATGACGATGATATCCATGAGAGACCAGAAGCTGACGTCTACATGACCGCTACAATTCAAAAGCTGAACCATCCAAGGGGACTCCCACAGTTCCGGTAATGCCAATTCCGCTTTCTCTACTACAAAGAGCAGTACAAACAGAACGGGTTAGGGATTATATCAGGGAATATTATCCGGATGAGGTTCAGTCAGAACCGACTGAGCCTAACCAATCTGAAGGTGAGGCTCGAATGAGTGAGTCAGAGGGAGATGAGGCGGAAGCACAACAATCTTTGGGTACGGGTGAGCGGGAGGTTGTTGAGGAAAGAGAAGGAGCTGTAAGTGAGGAAGTAGAGGCGGCAGATTCTAAAAGGATCGTCTCTGTCTTAAGGGGGCTCGAGGTAACATCCGAGGGAGATCTAAGCCCAATAAGCCGGACAACCCCTCATAAGACCATCAGTCCAATGGTCGAAACAACCCCAACTACCCACTTAATGTCCTCTCAAAAGGATATTACTTCATTCCACGGGAAATTAGCACATACTCTATCACCCTCTCACTCGGAGAGTCGTGGTGTTAAAATCGGTCACGTGTCGCCCCCAGTGACCAAACTTCCTTTGACCACAGCTCACTCCCCACCCCCACACTCTATGCACGACGCCTTCATGGTGTCACCAGATGAATGAGCTGCCTTCGTGGCAGATCCACAAACTTCCAGATCTGGGTTTCCCACAGTGGAGCCAGAAGTGATGGAAGGAAGACATGAAGTTGCATCTCAAGTGCCGTCAACTTCAGGACATCCCGAGATTAATCTCGAGATGCTAACAACAGCTTTACGTGCTGCTGGAGTTGTCACCCGGGCTTACTTGGACGCCCAGAAGGAGGCTGCTGAAGAAAGACATATCGTCCTTCTCTCATTTATTAAGGGTAAGGGTGTTGCTTCTGTGGATCTGCCTCCACCAGGTACCCGTTAAGTCCAAGCACAACTTTCCGATCTCCCAGACAAGATAGATGCGCTGACAGATTGATACTACAAGTCTAGGAGAAGATCAACTCCCGTATGGACCGTCTTGAGTCTGCTGTGATAGAGCTCTAGTGCCGTCCTCAGGCTGAAACTCAGAAAAGAAAACATGACAATCAGGACGACCCTGATCGCCATGAGGGGGAGAAACGCTGAAAAATTCAGTCTGAGGACCCGATCATGATTGTAGGGGGAGTTGAATCTCAGGGAATAGATTTTCAAGGGTCGGGGGAATAGAGGTTTAGGGCTCAGGAAATGACTATAGACAAGCCGTTGGTTGAAGGTCCATCTCCGTTGGATCCAATATCAGCAATGGTCGAGTATGAACCCATTCATGAAAAATTCGAAATCATATTGGTGTCAAAATCAGACTCTGATATTGATGACGACTATCCCTTACTTACTCCAAAGCCTGAGCCCGAGTCGCCACAGAAATCATCCTCATCCTTCGAATTTCTAAACTCCCCGCCCCATGTACCACAACAAGATATTCTATCATCAATCCAAGCTCCCTCCACTCTCAGAATCCCCATTAATCCAAAGCCCACCCAGAATCCAAGGTGCTCCCCAAGTCCAATCTGTACCCCAACCACAAACCTAGGAACCAGAGCCCTCGGGAGCTAAGCTTGTACTTTGTTTTGATGAGACACCTGAAGAGTCTGGTATCCACAACGACAGCGACTTATATTGGGTAAGTTGGTACATAAAAGGTGGGGTACACTCTTTGCCAGAGGAACTGAAAGAAGAACGAAGGCTAGAACGAAGGGGGAAAATTTTCAAACTACTTAGAGCCCAGAAGGCTAAAATAAAAGATCCTCCCATTCAAGGTCTAAAGGAATTTTTGAAAAAGTTTCCAATCGAGCAGTTCCAGAATCCATTCCTGGAAGAAAGATTTAAGATGGTTTTTTAAGAAGAAACCTGGGTCGTTCAGCAGGCGCTTATTGATGGAGCTTACTAATGTTTCGAAAGCTGAACAGGCCGAGTACAATCAATTGATGCTCAGGGAGAAGAGGTCAAAGGACAAAAACTGGTCAAAGTCGAAGATAAAAAAAAGCTTCTCACCATCACCATGTGCAAAAGAGCTAGAGTGTTCTATCCTGCTTTTCAGGTGGAAAGAGAATATGGAACTATATAGGAGTTTTATGATAATGATCTTGACTATGTGAATGTGGACGACGTTGAGTTTTTGCACGAGAAATCGGAACACGGAATCAAAAAAACGTCTGTCTCACATGATCGCCGGTGCTACACTTACTCGAAGTATGAACCGCCGCTCCATTATCATGTGCTTAAGAGACTTCCAAATGGCAATTGAGAGCGCACTGGTAAAAGTCGGTTTAAAAGCCCCTGAGCAAGACAACTTCCTGTTAGATCATCACCCTGCTTATAAAGTTGTGCTAAGAGGTCAGCCAGGAGTTATATTTTTTGAACCAAAAAGGACAGATTCGATTAATGCGCTTCGAGGACCTCCCTTGTTACTCCGATGGAACAATCAGATCAGTCAGAGCTGAACTCACAAAAAAGAATACAAGAATTTGATGCTCAGACAAATCCAGAACTTAGACGCTCACCCAAGGAGATTCAAGACATCCTCAGAGGCATTGAATATGTGAACGAAAGGCTACATATCAGGCAAGTGAGAAGACGATTGGACGTCATCCTTGGCCTCCGAGAAACAACTATTCATGTCAGAGTTCATCCACAAAGATCGAAATGCGGGAGATTGTTAGATATTTAATTTCGATCTTGTGGATTTATTTTGTAATAAATATTACTAAATAGTTTACTTGTAATTTATTTATAGTTTAGTTTCTTTGTTATTAGAGTTAAGGGGGCCAAAGTGTAATTCCTTTAAACTTGCTTTTATTATCCTAGGTGTTTATTGACCTAGGGTTGTGTGTAAAAGTGGATAATTTGAAATCACACGGATATTACAGCCGCCGCATCTTTTGAGAGAAAACATTCTCTTTGTCTCTTTTCTTCATCATTACACAATCGTTGAGTAATTATTCTGTTTGTGTGTGAATGTTTGAGTGATTTATATACAAAACGTGTGCTGATTATACTGGGAATCAACAGTAACAACCCCCTCCGTCTCGGATCGCGCTGAATTTTCTCGAGTTGCTTCCATTTGACATCTTGACCCTGAAACATAATTTTTGAGTAATAATAACAAAGTTACGAAGCATCGGTGCTTAAAAAGATCTTAAAATGATATAAAAACACATAAAATAAAAGTCTTATCAAACCTACCCAACTTATTCTTGGTCGTCCTCGAACAAGCCTTTGGAATCAGAACTATCTATGTACCGGGCATGTATTAGCGTCGTGTCTAGAATTTCTAAGTTAAGCTAGTCTTCAGAATAATGCGTTAAAATGTTTATTATGCAAACCAAAGACATTTTCAGTTAATATATATTTTCCTTAGAATTTATATAATGTATCTCACTCCGTGAAATTACCCTTTTAGCTCAAGGTTACGAAACTTAAAACACGTGGGTCTTTTGACCATCTTTTCCCTCTATACATGAACAAAAATTTCTTTTTAAATACCATGCTTAAATCCATATTTTTCTAACTCAAGTTATCTAGCTAGTCCATGTAGCGAGATTTAGGTCAATCACTCCCAAACCAATGGTTTTAGGGGATTAGGCATGAGTGGTACCCCAAGGACTTAATTTCCAGAACCATCTAAACTATAATTGAGCAGCTTTTGAGGCTAAAAATCGTGATTAAGCTCTCCCCCTTATTGCATGAGTTTTCCAAAATCTTTTGACACATTACTTATATTTAAGCCCTAATATACTTTAACCTACTTAACTTTGCTTTACGTAACAAAAATGTTAACTATTATTACGACTCTTTTCTTAATTATAGAATATCCTATCAACACTAGCTAATTCCCTTGTATATGTATTTTCTATTTATCATAATATTCCACGGCCTGATCGGCAAACAAGACTCAAACTAGGAAGATAAGACAGACTACATAAACATTACAAACTAAATATGGAATCGGCTAACACTAAAAATAAACAAAACTAATGATAAAGAAATTAAATGCACTACAGAAAAAAATAAAAGTACAGAAACTAAAGAACAAGGAAAGATAGTACCCAACAATCGAAATGGAGGAGGAGGAGGGCCGAAAACGCTGCTGAAGAAATCTCCATAAGGACCATGATCTGCGGGATCTTGTGGTGGAGGCGGGAATAGGTGGATAGGGATCTGGTCTGGCAAATCCTGTCTGCCATGCGCCGGATAGCGCTGATAAGTATCAACGGCAGGGTCATAGGACTGGTAGTTGGGCATGGTATAATCAGAATATGACTGATATGGCAAACTGGGTACGGAGTCTTTGTGATGTCGGACTCCCTCCCAGTATGCCCAGTTTAGTAGGCATTTTGATATGCCAGCGCCCTCTGTCCATTCTGCATCCTATCTACCCGCTCGTGTAAATAATCAACCCTATCATAAATATGGGTCATCCTCCCATTCATCTCATCTAGCCTCTGGGTCACATCCTCTCGGAACTCACTTGACCCACCACTAAGTCATCTAACCGCCTCATAACGCGGTTATCATCGTCATTTCCTCGACTATGAGAGGTAGACGCCCCTCTGTTCGGCTCTTCGTGCTGAACCTCCGCTTCATTAGCGGCCTTCTGCTCTCTCTCTCTCTCTCTCTCTCTCTCTCTCTCTCCCCCCCCCCACCATTTCATCCTCTGTGTAGCTCTCAATATACGACTGATTTTTCTGTTTGTTGTATATCTCAAAACCCTCATCGACTTCCCTAAAAATCAAGGTAGGGAAAATGGTGGCCGTAATGTACGTCGCCGAAACTGTAGATGTAAGAGACTCGGGTGAAAGTGCACCCATCCTCTAGAGAAATTTAGAGATCAACCATCCATGGGGGATGATCGTCCTCTCTCGGGTATCTTACATTGCCCAAATATCGTTCATGACTGTCCATGTAAAGGATAGTCTGGGCTTCGACTTCAGAAGGCCGTACAGAACCGTGATATCCCTATGCCTGACGTTAGACAGGTCACTATCACGTGGCAAGATGTTATTCACAATAATTTTGTGAAACACCTTGCACCTCGGGGTCAATGCCCTTCGGCTATAAGAAGTGGAAGACTCTGCTTCCACAAAGGATGGGATAAAAACTTTACTCACTTGCTCTATCCACTCTCCCGACCAAGTCATGTCGGTAAAGGCCAACTGGGCCTCGGATCTGTACTCGTGCCCACGTTGGGTAGACCTTTTGTTGCCTACCCCCGTATCTACATTAAACATTTGGCGAAGGATTCGTGCATCCATCGCCACATCCCTATCGTGGACGGTGCCTATAAGTCTCAAATCATTATTCGAGCTCCCTGTCTCCCTCCATAGGGTAGACATCCATTCCACTACATCGGCCTTATGAATCAATGGGCCACCCAAATCGAACACACTCTTCCATCCCAAAAAGTCAAAGAGGTATGGAATCCCATAATCCTCAAAGTCTTCCCACTAACTCTCTTCTCAATTGAATACATTGTTAGAGTATTTTTATATTAAAATAAGTGTGTCCTAACTTCTTCAGGGTGTTGGAACAGTAAGAGGTTAAGGGTCCAATTTATAGGTACGTTTACGGGATGAGATCGTTGGTGTGTTCTTCGTGACATCTACAATTTATCAACCAATCAAATATTTATGAGATAAGTTAAATAATGTAACCTATAATTACATTTTGCACAATTACGCTCAATTTGAAGATGCATATATGTATGCGTGTGTGTGTGTGTATATATATATATATATATATATATATATATATATATATATATATATATATATATATATATATATATATATATATATATATATATATATATATATATATATATATACACTTTTTACGCTCAATTTAACACATCTCATATATATAGTCTATAATTGCCATTATTCTAAGCACTAAACATATATCATGTATCAATAAAATCCATTTAGCACATAAAATTAATTTTCTAGCTAATTACCCAACTTTTTAAATCATATATTATATGCACATTTAGGTAACCAACTTTATAAATCAAATTATTTGTTAGAAATTAAACATGGCAAATTTACTATAATCATCAACTAAACATATATCTCATCATACATAAATCAAGGTTATCACTAAAATCATGCAATTTGTAAGGTCTACCAACTACAGATCTATCTAGACGCGGAACCGTCAACGAGTGCGGAATCCTCATTAACGGGTAGACGGAAACAACTCTCAATCAGAAACACGGAGACTATCAGAGGCTGAATGAACGACACACAAACGATCCTACGAACTGATTCTCTCCGAAACGGCACTAACACTGATGATAAACTCGAGATCGCTTAATGCTTAATCCCTGTCGAATTCTGCAAAAAGTCCGATAATTAATCGAGTCTATCCCTAATTATAGAGGCTGATTCGAGTCTGTTATGGGCCAAACTCGAATCCAGCCCAAGGCCCATTCGAGTTTGTCCACATAGACACTCTCGAAACTGCCTTCATTCGAATCTAGGGCTACATTCGAATCTATCACAGATTCGAATGTCAAGCCTTATATAATTCGAATCTAACTAATTCACATACTCAACTTAGCATTGAAACTTATGTTTTTACCTTATGATTGATATTATCTTTGTACTTTATGTTTGAACTTCTAGTAATACGTTACATCAAGTTCAAACATACAAACACTAATAAATATCAACCATATATAAACATATATAACAAACACTTGCTAAAATCACAATGTAGGATCACTTAGACTGCTATCGTCACCCAAGGTGTACCAACACAATTTCACATACTTTGACTCTAAAAAGTCAAAATCGCCATGAAAACTCCATGGATGACCATGAAGCTCAAGCTTTCATTTTGCTCAAAAAGTATGAAATAAGTTTCATTTACTCATTAAAAACACTAACCTTGATTATTAGAAGTTTAAAACGGCAAAAATCTAGATGTTTGTTTCACCCACTTTTTCACCAAAAAATCCTTCAAAATGGATGAAACTACCCACAATGAAGTGATTTCTAGCTTAGATCTTTGACGTATACGGTAATGTGGGTGTTTTGGAGCTTAGATTTGTATTTTTTAGCACAAAAATGGGGTAGCCGCACTTGAGCCGTAGGGGAATCAGTTCTAGGGTTTGTGAAAAAATGAAGGAGGCTTAAATCTGCTATATGAGCTCGATGTCACGTAGGTTGGGCGTAGCCCTGTGCCCCCCTGCACCTAGTGTTCTGAAAAATTGGTTTTTTACTATTTTTTCTACGCGGGGCAGCATATCCTTCTTATTTGTGATTAAACATGTGGTGTAAAATTTTTTTTGTGGGGGCTAAATTAATTAATTATTTTTTTAGAACACTACCCTCCACAACTTAGACCTTTGTGACGTCCTTGTCACATTTGAGCACTATAATCACTTAACAATGAGAACTAAATTGGTACACATTCCTTGTTCAAAAATAAATTGCAATTGACTCAAATAAAATTAATTTCAACTTTTCTCATTAAAATAAAATAAAATCATCACACCACACTTAATAATTAAAAAAAATATATAAACAAGCAAATAAATAAAGTACGATTACAATTCGGAAATCACTCCACATCAGAAATTCAACACACCAAATAAAACATTAATGTTCTTCACGCAACAACCAAATCAAATATTCAAATAATTAATTTAAAACTTTTTTGGCGGAATGACGACTTCTTCTAACTCTCCCACTATAATCTAGATGTTTGTTAGCCAATCGGAATGCACTTGGAACATCTTCTCATGTTTCTTTGCTCCTCTTGCAAGTTCTCAATATTTTGCACCAAGTCTTTGTTCGCGTTCAGTATGCTACCTATGACGTATTTAAGAATATTGATTTGGGATCTCAGCAAGTCTTTGGCTGTCATTCTTTTCTGTGGCCTCTCATCCTCTTCGTCATCCACTTCCATTCTAGCTTTCCCTTTGTTGTTTTGTCTCTCTTCTGGGTAGTCAGGGCAATGAATGGGACCAAGGTCACTCTCGAGGTTTTAGGGCAACGAATTTGGAAACCTAAATGGGTTCTCTCAAATACTAACCCTAACATAGTAAGTCTGGTGAACCAAATCTCATTGGGGTTAAGGTACTTAATCGGCAGTTGCTCCGACACCGCTTTCTCAATGACAAACAACTCAGTCAACATACGAAAGTGTGGATAGTTCATCCCTTGAACCATGACACTATAATCCCACAAATTTTCCATTATGATGTACCTTAAAGATATGGTCGGGTATCCAGTCATTGAAGGATGCACTAACAGTATCTCCTAGGGTCTAACAGTAGTAGTGTCTTGGTGTCTGGGAAGCAAGTTAAAAATAACAAACTTCCACAGCACCCTAGCTAGTGGACATAAATCCCCTTTATTAAAGTGGACATACTCTCTCGCTTCCTCCATCGACATCCCAAATATTGTGGCTATCATCCCATCCCATTTCTTAGCCCAACCACTAATCTTTCTCGCTCTACCCCCTGAAGGTCCAGAGATGACCAAAATTCCCTAAGTCTTGGAATATCTCCATCTATACCGAATTCATCACAAAGTATCTTCCTAGAAACGTTTACCTTCTTATTTCCTACTACTTCCGTGAGCTCAAAGTCATGGTCCTCATATACGTCTGCTTTTCAGGATAGTGGCGAACCACTGTTGGATCAGACTAGTGTAGATATATGGGAGTTCCCATTGTATTGCTTTAGCCCACACTAATCTCTCGAAACACTCTAATATATCAAACCCCTCAAAGTCAGGTTCTTTCAGAGTACGCTCAAAGTGAAACCTATGGGTTTACCATTGTTTGTGTTTGGAGGGACTATGAGAAATTCCGCGTTGAGGGGTTTCTTACACCGGACCTTTCTAGGGTCAATAATTCTCATCCTAGGGGTCTGGGTAAAACGGGTGTTTACTGGATGGTTACCGTTAGCATGATATTGGCTCGACATCTACAATTTACGCGGAAATTAAGGTATTAAGAATTTTGGGTTTTATAAATAATTATGCATGAATAAATAAAAACCCGTTTCTCACTTTAATGAACTAACCTAATTCTCACCGCCAATTGTGAGTCAAATCTAACCCTATAAATTCATGATTTAATAATCTTTAAATTCAACAATTTAAAAAAATAACTCGTAGACCAAACTTTTTAAAATTAAAATAAAACGTATTTGGAATAACTAGAAATTTTTAAACTATTTCATAAATATTAATAATTAAATAAATATATAAATTTATTATTAACCATTTTTCATGAAAATAGTGCAACCCCCAAAAAGTTTTCATCCCATGATAATGAAATTTGTAAAAACTCGCAAAAACTTAGGCTAGGGGCGTTAAGAAGAGTATACCTTGCTAATTCTTGCAAAATAGTAGCGTTGGATTAAAGAATTGACGTAGAACGGACGTTTTTTGTGAGGTTTTAGGCTTATAAATTTGACAATCGCCGCTCCAGAGTCGATTTTTATGGTTTAAGACGTTTAGGGCATAGGATACTGCTTTTATAATATTTTCAGTGCGTTGGGGCGTAGACCAGGCGTAGCCCTGCCCCCCCCCCCCCCCTGCGCCCAGGCCTCCGGATTTTTGATCTGGGGCGCGTGCTGATCTGTAAACCCATTTCTTTAATTTTTAAAATTTTTTACGGGTACTCTCCCCATCTTATACTATTAAATCGGGCTAAAATAATTCGGTTTGCGTGTTTAAAATTCTAATTACTGATGTGGGGATCCTAATACTTAATTTTAAAACCTAAAAATAAAATTGAAGTTAAACCTAAAAACAACTGAGTCTAGGAGGGAAAATCCTCCCCAACTTAGTTGGGTACACACATAAGCAAATTAAACACACTACAAACAAATAAGATCAAGTAATCAAAGTTCTTAGGGTTCACTCCCAGAAAGCGCTAAGTTTTACGTCTTCATCGAGACGTACTGCTCCTAATTAATTTAACTAACTTTTGGATTTTATACTCTGATGTGTTCAGAAACTAGCATGTATTGGTGGCCCATTGGACATATAATTTAAGTCTGTGTCCATTAACTTTGAATGGTTCACCACCTTTTGGATCTTGAATTTCTACCGCACCGTGCGGGTAGACTTCGGTTGCTATAAATGGACCTGTCCATTTACTTTTTAATTTACCGGGAAACAGTTTAAGTGTTGCGTTAAACAACCAGACTTTGTTTCCTTTGGTAAATGTTTTATTTTTAAGAAGTCTATCAGGGAAAAATTTTGTTTTCTCTTTATAAATTTTTGCACTCTCGTAAAATTCTCTACGAATTTCTTCCAATTCATTTAATTGAAATTTCCTATCAACACCGGCATCGTGTAAATTAAAATTAGTATTTTTAATTGCCCTAAGAGCTTGGTGTTCCAGCTCTACCGGAAGGCAAAGCTTAGTGTACACAAGTCTATATGGGGACATACTGATTGGTGTTTTAAATGCGGTACTATATGCCCATAAAGCATCCTCTAGTTTTTGTGCCTTTCTTATCCTTCATTTCTAAATTAAACTCTTGCCACAGAAGGATCCACCGAATTAATCGAGGCTTGACATCCTTCTTCGCCAACAAATATCTTAAAGCACGATGGTTCGAATACACAATTACCTTCGCCCCCTAAATATAGGATCTGAATTTATCTAAGGCAAACACTACGGCCAATAATTCTTTTTCCGTAGTTATGTAATTGATTTGTGCTTTGTTGAAAGTTTTACTTGCATAGTAAATAACCACTGGCTTTTTCTCCAACCTTTGGCCTAACACAGCACCCAATGCATAGTCACTCGCATCACACATGATCTCAAAAGGTTGAGACCAATCTGGAGATTGCAGAATTGGCGCTTCAGTTAATTTTGATTTAAGCTTCTCAAATGCTTTCATACAAGCTTCATCAAAATTAAACTCAACATCCTTTGAAAGAAGATTGCACAATGGCCTGGAGATTTCACTGAAATCCTTAATAAAACGCCGATAGAAACCAGCGTGTCCTAAGAATGACCTTATGCCCTTCACATTGGTGGGGGTGGAAGTGAAGAAATTAATTGGACTTTTGCTTTATCTACTTCCATGCCTTTTTCGGACACGATGTGACCTAAAACTACCCCTTCTTTTACCATGAAGTGGATTTTCTCCCAACTCAATACTAGGTTGGTTTCACTGCCTCTCTTAAGGACCTTCTCTAAGCGTCCTAGACAAAATATGGAAAAATCATTCATAAATATCTCAAGAGAACCACCCACGATATCTGAAAAGATAGCCATCATACAACGTTGAAATGTGGCTGGCACATAACATAGACCGAATGGCATCCTTCGGTAGGCAAAGGTGCCATACGGACAAGTAAATGTGGTTTTCACTTGATCTACTAGATGGATCGGAATTTGATTATAACCAGAGTAGCCATCGAGGAAACAATAAAACTTCTGTCCTGCTAACTTTTCCACTATTTGATTTGTAAATGGTAATGGAAAATGAGCCTTGGAAGTAGCAGAGTTGAGTTTTCTGTAATCAATGCATACTCTCCAACCAGTTACAGGACGAGTAGTTATTTTTTCTCCGTCTTTAGTGTCAATCACTGTAATCCCAGACTTCTTGGGTACAGTTTGTTTTAGACTAACCCATTTGCTATCGGATATGGGATATATGATCCCAGCGTCCAACCATTTTAACACCTCTTTTTTAACTACTTCCCTTAAATTAGGATTCACTCTCCTTTTGTGTCCCGTGTTGGTTTAGCTTCTGGATCAGTAATGATTTGGACCATACACAAAATGGGACTGATTCCTTTTAAATCTGCTATAGTCCATCCTACTGCTTTTTTATATTTGACTAACACTTGCAGTAGAGCTTTTTCTTATTCTTCGGTCTGATGAAATTATGACAGGTAAAGTGTCATTCTGACCTAGAAAAGCATACTTTAAATGAACTGGCAACTCCTTCAATTCTAGAACAGGTGGTTGTTCTATTGAAGGGTTTGCTGATTGAGGCAAATCAGTAGGTAAGTTTTCAGTCTTATGAGTCCATGGCGGTTGTTTCGCTTCTAGTGTGGATTCCATAACTGCCTCTAATTTATTACATTCATGAGAATTCAACTTGGCTAAATCATGCTAGGCAAAGAACAACTCAGTGGTATCTTTCGTGTTAATTAAGGAACTATGCTGCTGCGCAAGTTCATCCACCATATCTATCAGATAACACCTGAATCAATACCGGCGACATTTGAAGCAATAAACACATTTAATCTCAGCTTACAATTACCAAACACAATATCTACGGCTCCTGTCCTACAATTAATTTGAGTATTAATTGTAGCTAAGAAAGGTCTGCCTAAGATTATAGCCGGTTGATTATCTCCTATTGAACTCTCAGTATCCAGGACTAGGAAATCAACTGGATAATAAAAATCTTCAACTTTAACTATGACATCAGAGAGAATGCCCCTTAGACATTTGGTTGACCGATCTGCTAATTGTAAAATTGTGCCAGTTGTCTATAACTTACCTAGATCATGTTTGTCAAACAAATTTCCAGGAAATATGTTAACACTAGCGCCAAGATCAAGTAGTGCCTTTTTAATCTGCACATTACCTATCGTCACTGGAATCAAGGGTGATCCAGTATCTTTAAGCTTAGGAGGCAAAGAACTTGAAACCACTGCACTTAATTGTTCAGTTAAATTGATCTGCTTAGGGAGCGAGACCTTGAACTTTCTATTTTGTGTGCATAGATCCTTTAAGAATTTGGCATAATAGGGAACATGCTGAATAGCCTTGATCAAGGGCATATTAATCTTAACTTGATTAAACAAATCCCACAGATTCTCTGGTTGTGGGCCTCTTTTACCGTAAGGAGAAGATTTAGGATTTTCTAAAGTAGCTGGATAAGGAGGAGAAACTGAGATGTCCTTATCCTTAACTACCTCCCCAACCTTGGGAGTTGGAACGTTTTAATTGGTTCCTTAAAAGTTACTTTCTTAGGAACCTCATTCTTTGGATCCTCTTTTTCTTCATACACGACTTTGGTGTCGGTATCTTCGTCTGCCTCTTGTTCCTTAGGCATCTCAGTCTTATTATATACCTCTCTACCACTTCTCAAAGTGGTTACCTTCGATACCTCATTTACTTCATGTATTCCATGTTTCTTATCTTTACAATGATGAGCATGTGAACAATTAGGAATAGTATTGCTAGGAAGCTTCCCTTCTTCACGTCTTGTGAGTGACTCAGCTATCTGACACATCTGGTGACTCAACATCTCCATGGTCTTAGTACTAATACCTGACTGTTGCTTCATAAATTCTGCAAATTCAGAGAATTGCGAAGAAGTCATACTCGTTTCCACTTGGAATTGTGGTTAATCACGTTGATCCCGTTGGTTTGATTTATAATATCGCACATCCTTAGCTGCAGAAGTAGAAACATATTGATAGTCTCTTTTTTTGTGGTTTGGATTGATGATCGGTAGACTGATCATTCTTCCATCGAAAGTTAGGATGATTCCTCCATCCCGGATTGTAGGTATACGAAATTGGGTTATCCCTTTCTTTATGCGCTCTAAAACCGTAAACTTCATTAGCGAATTCCTCAGTGGATTTCACTTGAGGACATGCTTCGGAGTGATGAGATGGATCATCGCATGTGACACGGTTAACTGATTAGGGTTTGAACTGAAACCCTTCATCAATTGATCCATTTTCTTTCCTAATTCTGAAATTTCGCTCTTAACTTCACGCTTCCAGGCATTATATATGCCCATAACTTGAACTCCTATGCTATTTTCAGAACCAACTTGAACCTTGAGACCTTTACCGAGTTCATTTAGCAACTCTCAAGCCTCATCATGTTCTTTTGCTAAAAATGTGCCTCCCGTGGCAGCAATAATCATATTACGACTCTCTTGACTCACACCATCAAAAAATGTTTTGATAAGCATCCATTTGGATACTTCATGATGTGGACAAGCTCTTAATAGCTCATTCATACGATCAAAAGCTTCGTAGAATTGTTTACTGGGTTTTTGTTTAAATCTGGTGATTTCTTTCCTCTTCTCGGTTGTTTTAATAATAGGATAATATTCGTTAAGAAACTATCTCTTCATTTGATCCCATGTCGTAATGCTATTGGTCGGTAATGATAAGAACCAATTTTTTTACTTTCTCTTTCAACGAGAAAGGTAATAATCAAAGTTTTAAACCGTTGGTGGTTATACCTCGCACATGGTTTGCTTTACAAATAGCCGTGAACTCAGCTAGATGTTCGTAGGGTTCCTCACTTGGTATCCCTCAGAAGATCGGAAGAATTTGAAATAATTGAGGACGAACTTTGGGTTTGTTCTCGTTTTCAGGATAACGGATCGGAGACGGGTCTCGCTTGTTCACCCATCCTTGTAGCTATACGCTCAGGTTGTTCTTATATACGATTTTGTGGCGAAATCGGAGGATCTTCTAAATTAGGAATTTCTAAAGTGGGAATTTCTTCCTCTTGTTCGTTTGAATTCTCTGTGATTAATCCTTGTTAGTTTTGAATTTTACAGTCTTTCGGTTAGATTTAGCTACTTTTTTCGATTTCGGGTTCGAATCGTAGCGGCAATCCTTTGGCCGATCGACGTGTGAGCATAAACTATAAAAAAAATTTTAAATTAAATTACCTAATTAAACTAATTATATTTTTGGTGCTAAAGTAGAGGACTACAATTACCTTTTTGAATTTTGAATTTTTATGTCATCTTTAATAATAATAATAAAACACTAGAATCAAATTAAAGTACTTAAAATTTTAAACTTAAAACTAATGTCAAACTAACTTCTAGCCCTAACTAAAGTTACCACTCCCCGGCAACGGCGCCAAAATCTGACGAGCTATCGTTGTGGCTCGTAGAAATAACCTTAAATCTAAC
Source organism: Centrapalus pauciflorus (assembly GCA_020465985.1). Lineage (NCBI taxonomy): Eukaryota > Viridiplantae > Streptophyta > Magnoliopsida > Asterales > Asteraceae > Centrapalus > Centrapalus pauciflorus. Next base: position 34,802 of record JAANYP010004831.1, on the reverse strand, counting down.
TATTTAGCTCAGAGAAGTAAGGGTCGAATCCACAGGGAGTGCGCATGTAATTAGGGTTAATTAGCTAGTTTCTTTAGTTTATTAAAAGCGATTAAATTGTAAATTGTTTGAATTGTTTGGAATAATGATTACGGTTAATTATAACTAAAATAATAGCGAATAACTAATGGATCGATTAACAAATCAAGTAAAAATAACCATTCACGGAATCACTACGACATAAGTTATTACCCACTCGAATTTAATGCAACAATCACACAGACATAATTAATTGCGCGGTTAAATTAATCGTAATTGTTTTAATCAATAACTCTCGGCATAGCGCATGAAACGTTCATTACTTGTCTTAATCCCTATGCTAATGGACTCGGCACAAATAATAACACTACGATTAACTATCTTGCTTTTACCAATCAAAACATATAATCATAATCATAACCGAATGCTTATCATTTGAGTACACATAAAATACTAAAGTAATCCAAGATACATCAAAACATGAATAGAAATTTGATAACGTATAACTTAGTCGTAGATCCTCCACAACCGGCTATGGAGTTTAGCCGCTCATTGTGTGCTCGTCATCGGGAATGATTGAAGCCATCGTTATAAGCTTCAAACACCGTCTTCGTACTTGAGTCGTGATTCCACTTTGGCAGGGCTTCACCACTTCTTTCAACAACATCGGGACCCCTAAAACGTCCACCCTCGGCCTCTATTTATAGAGGAGGTGAGATTAGGGTTTATGGGGTCAAAAACGCATCCGGATTCATTTTGCGCCGCACCAGCATAGGCCTGTGCCCCCCCTCCCCTGCGCCTTGGGTACGGCCTGGGCTGCGCTGGAAGGTGTCTCTAACTCTAACCCTAAAACATAATTTTTGAGCAATAATAACAAAGTTACGAAGCATCGATGCTTACAACGATTTTAAAAATGATATAAAAACACATAAAATAAAAGTCTTATCATTAGTATGAATCAGTTGTATTGTTTTTGTTGCATAAAACTAGCAAGTAATGGTTGATTAGCGATATCATTAACAACTTACCATGTCATGGTAACATAAGTTGAAAATGATGGAAAATGATGTGTATTAAAAACCTTTGATATACCATGGACCTTATTGCTCATATCCAAGCCCACAAGCCCACAATTATTTACTGAAACAAAGAAAATAAGTAACATAGTTGTTATCCATATACCCATGAGTGTTTTCTATATTATTAACCACTAAGCTACGAAATACTCCAAGCTATAAATATGTTCCTGCTTGTCAAATACAATCATCAAATAAAGATGTCATTTTGTGTTTACTAAATATGATCAATTTGCATCTTGTTAGAACTTTTATCTAACACTTCAAAAGTCACATATTCTAGGCATTTTATGGACAGAGAAATTTCAATAACCACCAACACAAGTACACACAACATACACACAATTTTTAAATATCTTACATCAAATCAACAATATTAAGTGATATTTTACAAGAAAATTAAGAGCAAAGGCGATCCAACGTATCTTTCTGTAGGGTTGGGACATTCATGGGTTTAATTAAAGCAACTAATAAACCCTATGAATTTAACCATGTAATGAATCCTTAAAACATAACCAATTAAGAAACCTTGCCGGTTGATCAAATAATAAACCCTAACAAATTTACAAGGCAGTGTAACAATTAGCTAAAATTAATTAGAAAGTCATTCAATTTTAAAACAAAGAAAAACCAATATTTCATTTATTAGAAAGCTACATAACTCAGTTGGGATTACCATAACTCGGTGACGGAGTCGTGGACTCGTGAAGAGAATCGAGAGAGCGACAACCATAAGACCCATCCTTACGGAGGAGTCTTAGCGGCTAGGTCCCAAGTTTGCAACACAATATCAATCACAACTAAGATAGATTTTATTAAAGTGCATAATTTATTTATCATAGAAGTTAGTATTTAATTAGCAAGCTTTAAATTACAGATTAAAAGGGTTTCAGAATAAAATTATAAAAGGGCACAAGGATTAGTCTAGTACATAACCACCATAATCCATAACATTTCTACCCAAAGAATCACAAAGTCTGACTTCATTCTTGTACTAAGATGTGGTCGATTAAATGATCTTCAGACTTGTACTCTTCAGAACTTGGGCAGACTTGACTTTTATCTTTGGATTTATGCTTGATTAAACCTGTAAAATGATTTAACAACAACTGTAAGTGTTGGCTTAGTGAGTTTACAGATTTAACAGTTTACATGTCATAAAAGCAAGGCGGAATGTGGGTCATAGTGTGATATAACTTGACTACCGCCGACAACCACACAAAGTGAGATATAGTTCATAAAGAGTTGTCCAGAGCTCTTGCTTTTAGTAGGGATCATCCACAAATATTACTGGGTTAGCTACCAGTAGGCTCCGTGCGGAGCCGAAGTAGGCAACCACCATGTAAATATGAATAAGTGACATAAGCAAGGTCTAGGACAATAGACCAGTCTTGCTAAATAAGCTGAGCTTAAGACATATATGTCAATAAGGCAAGAAATGATAATAAGCATAATAGGCAAGTTCATGATAGCAATATCAGTTTATAACAATAACTGAATTCAACTGTAAAGGCTAAAGGCATGTATGTTGGATGATATATCAAATAGCTATCGTTATCCACAAGGCATTACCTTACCATGGTGTACACTGGTCATATTCAAGCTGAGCATATAAGATTTTCAATAAAGCTTGAACAACAATATATCTCACCCCCACAAACATGTAAAATCGAAATATCTATAACTCACAATTACTGTTTTATGGTTTTGCTATTGACTTTGGCTTTGGTAAGCATATTACTCCACCACCTGACTCATTTCAGGATTTAGATTCGGGCTTTAGCTTTGTCAAGCAGATTACTTCACTACCTGAGTTATCTCGTGATTTAGCTTTAGGCTTTAACTTGACTTTACTGGCTTTAGCTTTATTTTACTTGCTTTAGCTTAGCTTTAACGCACTTTTTATTGGCTTTTGCTTTATAAGACAGTTCAGACAGGTCAATACTTGGCATTCACATGAACATAAGCTTTTATGGCTTTATACAACATATTTGTGTAATTTTGTTGTATTCTTTAACTTTCTATAGCTTATGTATAAGCTTATTGCATTTACTGGATTATCATATCATTTTAGGCTTTGTTGATCACAATTAAGTTTATGGCTTGTCTTGACATGATTTAATAACTTTATGAGCTTTTATGATTTTTTCATGAACATGTGTGACCTCATTATATCACTCTTTGGCATTCATTTGCACTTTAAACTCACGTGAATGCATATAATGACATATAGTGTTTAAACAAGCTACTTAGAACTTATATATAAGTTGTATAAGACTTGCAATGCAAATTAGGCACTTGGTGTAACATCCTAAGACTTAAATTATTGTAATCGAGAATATTTAGTTTAAATTTTTTATTTATTGTAATCAAGTTGGATTATGTATGAAAATTATGTATTCGGAAATTTCAAAAGTTGGTTGCTATGTTAAAAAATTAATAAATTTTAAGAATTTCAAATTATTAATTAAGTATGATGAATTATAAGTGTTGGTGGATGGCAAAATAAATATTGAAACTTTATTTCATGAAATTAGACAAGTGGAGTGACCACTTATGTAAATAGCCTAAAGATATGATTTAAAAGACTTTTGAGTCTTTCATTCTCATTTACAAACTCTTCACTTCCAAGAATACTCTCAAACACTCTCAAAGAATTCTGCTGGAATTCGAAATTAATTGAAGAAATTCGTTGATCAAGTTGATTATTAACAAGGTTCAAGTCTGAATAAAGGTAAGAAAGTACTTTTTAAGTTTGGGGCTTTATTTTGAGAGTTAATTTATGAAAAAAAATCGGATTTGAATATGAGAAATTTTGGTTCCATGTATGTTATTCAAGTTGGAAATTATCAATTGAAGTTCTTTGAAGCTTCAGAAACAAGAATCGCTCACTGATTCATCCAGAATGGTAAGAAATTTGAAGTTTTAAGAGTTTTTGTGTTCTTGGGGTATTTCCTCATTTTTGCTAAATCTGGACGAATTTGGGTGTTATAGATGGGGAAAATAGTGTAGAAACACCCTAATTATATTAATATAACATTATTTCGGATTGCATGTAATTAGAAATGAGTTTAGAAAAAACTCGTAGCTGCGACTGCAGTTCTGCAAGTCCACTCGTCGAGTCGATTAAGGCGACTCGACGAGTCGCCAAGAACATCAGAATAGTTGCTAAGTGTTGAGACCCGAATTCGGGTTGGAACGAAATTCGGATGAGATCCGACTTCGGATGGGACCCGGACTTGGATTGGTCAATTTCGGGTCAAGTTATTTCGGGCTATATCTCGGGTACAAGCGAAATCCGGCCGAGGATCCAAAATTCAGACCTCGACTCGGCGAGTCAAATGGGACGACTTGGCAAGTCAGCTCCAGTTCACGCGAAACTCAGTTTTGTTTTAAGGGACCCGAATTTCTAGTTTAAAAAATCATACTTTTGAGATATCTTTGGTATTATAATAAGGAATTCAATGATGGGTTCTTTGTGTTTAATAACACTCGAACTTTGGGTTTTAAATATGAATTCCGGATGGCAAATCCGAAGATTTAACACTTTGACTTTTAAAATTTGATGAGAATGATTATTAAATAGTCATTGATGGTATTTTTCTATGGAAATGTAACAGGTGCCTTGTGTTGTTGTTTAACACACAGTGGGGTACTTTGGGAATCTGGTTGAAATTCTGAAGAGAAATAATATTCATTGAAGTTATTTAACGCACCCACTGTGAATACTTAGTATTGTATATGTCTACTTTTATTTTATGTTAGCTATTATTCATTGAGGCATGTTGATTCATTTCGGTTGGCACTCTACTAACTTGCGTTTATGTTGATGCACATTGTTGCTTATTGCATGTGATTCCATGTTCCATGTTCTTTGTTATGCATCTTCTGATGGCTTGCGAGCCATAATTGGTAAATCGATGCTACCGAGGCTATATGATCTGCAGATGATCCCTCCGAGGTCCTGATGGGCAGGTGTAGCATCCCTGTTGGTAAATTTCGCCTCAATTGAATGTGTGATTCCATGCAATGGCACGAAGGAGCTGTGGCTCGTTTCCGTACTTTGTGTACGAAGATAGTATACGGCATTTGTTGTCGATGTTACTCTTGTGTGCTGCATAAATTTCTGTAGAATGTATAATCTCTGTACTCACTAAGCTTTGCTTACCCCTTAGTTGTCTACATTTTTCAGGAAAAGGGAAATCCGTTGTTGGACCTTCTAGCTAGGTCAATTATTGAAGTATTTGAGGCTATCTACTACGCAATTGATAATTGAATAAACAAACGAGATTCCAATGGAAATTCTTAGGTTGGTTGTAATAAATGTTGAGTATGTAGACTTAGAACGGAACCTTGTAGCACCGTGGGGTGTTTGACACTTGCATTTTAATTATGTACTTCCAATTTTCTGTATTGTATTAAGTATTTCCATTCATTAATGTCTTATGCGTGGTGTTTAATCCTGGGTAATGTAGTGGTGATTATTATGGCAAGGGTGACACAACGAATGGTATCAAAGCAGTAGTTTGAGATTCAAGTGTCCGGGAGGTCTTAATCTTAAACATCGGTGATGGCATGTAGTGAACTATAAGTGATGATATGAACTAACATAGGTATAATCTAGTAATTATAGGAAACTGACTTTCATATGGGACAACGAGTGGTATATGTAAATAGATGACATATTTACTAAACAAGTCATATGTTTAAAATTTCAAAACATGTTTGGAGAAGGAATGACACCACCAGAGACAAGGAAAATGAGGCTAGCCATGATGGCTGAGCAAAACAAGATGATTCAGGAACAATTTCGGGCTCGAGATGAGGCCGAAGCCAGGGGAGGACAAGAGAAAGAACTAGGAAAAAGATGGTAATGATGACAATCAAGATGACAACACTGGGTCATCAAGTAAGCCCAAAGGTTGTCGATTCAAGGACTTTAAGGGAAATGGATTGGTGAAGTTTAATGGGTTGGGAGATGCTGTTGCTGCGCTGGAATGTATAACAGCAACCGAAAGGACATTCCGAATCAGCGATTGTGCTGAGAAGGACATGGTCCGATTTGCTACTGCTATGTTCACCAAAGATGTTGTAATGTGGTGAAACTCGATGGTGAATGCGTTGACTCTAGAGAAGGAATCTGTAATGACTTGGGCTCAGATCACGGAAGTATTTACTCAGCAATACTGCCCGGCTGATGAGCGTCGTAGATTGGAAGCTAGGTTTATGACTTTGATGCAACGGACTAAGACTGTGTCCCAATATGCTGTGGAATTCACGAGGCTGAATTTGTCCCTCTTCAACGTTTTATCTAAGTTATGATTAGAGGAATTTTAAGGGGCAATGAAAAGATTCCAAAACGTTCTAATGCTCAAAGGTGCCCTGATTACGTTATGATGAGGTTGCATGGTATACAAGATTCACCAACAGCAAATATAATACCAATTCCTGAAGAGTTATTAAAGTATGCTGATCCGGAGAGTGAGCATGTGAGGTTATATCGCATAGACCATGCTCCTGTAGAAACCCAAGAACATGGATTTGTTAACCAAGGAGTTGTAGGTGAGGAGGAACTTCAGCATGGGGCTGAAGTTCAGGGAAGCCAAGCTGTGAGCGAGGGAGTAGAAGTACATGAGAGGGATGGTGAAGGAGAAACAAGCAGCTCAGATTTCGAACGAACTCTATCAAATATTCTTGAGGGAGCTGCAGAAGGAGATGATGATGATAATGATGATGATGATGATGAGGGAGGAAATGATCCAAATAAGGGAGGTGCAGCATTAATTGATATTATGGAAATAGCTAGACAGAGTGTGAGGGAGTTTCTAGCCTAGAAAGCCGGGATCAAACCACATCTGCTGTTAGCTCCCAACAGGGGGTTAACATTGAAATAGTCAACATCCCACTGACATCTGCACACCCCACCATCCACTCAGTCTCCTCCCAACAGGAGACTGTTTCAATTTCTCACCGGGATGAAACTCATTTGCTATCCGAAAATCCTTTGGATTTTATGGATATTGAACCAAGTACACATCTGCCCGGGTGTACGACTTCATTTCTTGCACAGAGTCTAGAATTGATACACGATAGGACACTTGAGTCAGCTTCATTAGTTGAAGCTAGTGCAGTTGAACTTCGTGTCACTGCCGGAACAACCTTACTCACGGAAGCATTTGTTGCTCCGTCACTTGAAAAGGTTGGAAGTCCAGTCGGAGCTACATCCATGCCAACTCTATGTACTGGCCACGCAGAAGTTCTTTACACAAGTTCGACTCTCGTGACAATTGGAAGTCTACGTGACCCAATAGTTACTCTTTCCCCTTTCGTTACTGAAACCAGGTTGAATCAAGCTTTAAATGCAGCAGTGGCAGGAGTGAACAATCATTTGACAGCTCAACTATCAGAAGTAATGTCTCAGATGACCAATATTCATAGGTTTTTAAAGGGCAAGTCTGTAGCTGAAGAAGCGGTGAAGCAAACAGATTCAAATCAGGCTATTGAAGAGCTAAGAGACTTTGGGTATGAACAATTTGATGAAATGCGTGAAAGAATGATAGGTTTGGAGAGCACGATTATCACTGCTTTAGGAAATTTATCAGAACGAGTCTCTGCTGTGCAACAACCCTACGAGGCTCAAGCTTCTCCTCCAAAGCGTAAGCATGATGAGCATTACGAGGACTCCAATGATGCTCCTCATGAGGGGGGAGAAGAGGAGGAAGCTTGATGAGCCAGGAACTGGATTGTTAATGATTACGTATCTCGAGAAAGAGACAGAAACCCAAGAGAAAAGAGAAGGTGAAAGCTCTAAGGATAAACCTGTTGATACTCAAGGTGGACAGGAATTGATTCTTTATGAAAATGTTCCTGTTCCATTGAGTATTCAATCAGAGTTCTATAGTTTTGATGAATATGATGACTGAGACGATGAAGACCATGAACAGATCCCGATGATTGAGGATGTAGAGAAAGTGGTGGAGATTGAAGAGTCTGATGATGATGATGTTATTGAATTGACTAATGTTGTTGTGAGAGCTGAAAGGATAGAAGAAGTATTGGTCCAGGAAATTTAAAAAGATGATATACCTGTACCAACGGTTGAAAAGCCTGAGGTTACGGTACAAGTTAAAGAAGAAGAGTTTGAACCGTTTCATGTGGAGAGTTCTATTCCACCGGTTGTTACGAAGCTGAATGAAGTAGAGATTATGGATAGGTTGTTCAACGAATATGTCTTAGCAGATGAATCGCAAAGACAACATCAATTGAGGTTCAAAGCTCAAAAGATAGTGCAAAGAGAGATTAATGACATTTTGTTGATTCTTAATGAGGAAGAAGTGAGCAAGAAGAAGAAAAAGGGGCTAGGGCTTTCATCAGAGAAATTAGTTGAATATACAAGAAAAAGGAACAAATTGCCATACCTTGAAGATTACCTTGAAAAGAAGATTTTCTGTAAAAGACAAGCTCCGTGCACTTTCCTGAAGCTTCTCAGAGTTCTAGAGCCTAACAGACCACATTTGGCTAACTATGCTAGTTTTCTACAGAATAAAGCTCAGCATGTTGATCAAGTTAGAAGTGAATATAGAATTGTTGATCTGATCAAGATAGAAAAGGATCGAGTGAAGATCTTTTATCCTACTTTCACGGTGACAAGATCAGATGGAAACACGTACTCTTTTACTGAAGCTGACATGTTCTGGATGCACCTAGTTGGTATTGAAGATTTATTTGATGAACTCCGTCGGAACAAAAGGCATGAACATTGTAGGTTCGCGCTGAAGACACTGTTTTGTTTTATGCATATTAAACTGGTGCTTATGTCGGTGCAAGACCTTTAGATAGGTGTTGAAAGAGGAATGCAAAAGATCAATGTCACTCCACCTAATAGAGTTATCAAGTTTGCTGGAGAGTTATAAGAATATCAAGTGATAATGGTGAAGCGTCCTGCTGTCATGTACAAAGGTAAAGATCAAAATCTGAGAGCCATGAGAAGTATTGAGCTTAACAAGTTTTGTGATGGAACTCTTCAGAGATGTTATGAGTGGGTTGAAATGCAAGTTGGCTGCTGATAAGAAAAGGAATACGAAGAAAGGAGCTCTAAGTGCCTATGATAAAAAGCTCATGGTTGAGTTTATTTCAAAGATTGAATGGAGATTGTCCTACAGAAAGAGTGTCAGAAGATTTGAAATGAAGTTGGGACTTTCCAAATGATGACTGAATTTATTTCATCAAAGGGGGAGAATGTTAGATCTTATTTTAATTGATGAAATAAAATAAGTCTAGGGTATATATTGTAAATAGGTCATAGTTGTAATTATATAAATAGAATTTTGATTTTTGTAATTGTCACATCTGACATAGTCATTTTGGGATTTGCACGGAAATCAGTGAGAAGATTCTAAGGCTACAGTGTCAAACATTTTCATTCTCATCTCTGTAATCAACATTTTGGATATTCAATCGTTTGGTTAGTTGTTATATTGTGTTCTTAATTGTTTGTGATTGATTGTTGATTGATTATATAGGAAATACAATTTGTTTGCGCCTCATCAAGTTGATACCGAAGAGAGGAAAATGACCAGATTTGAGGCTGGTCTTGACTTGGAAATCAGGAGAATTATGAGTAATGTCCGCTACCCCACATTCGCTGGCTTACTGGAAGCTGCCAGGAATGTCGAACAAATTATGGTTATGTCTGGATACACGATTGGGTCTGCTGCTACTTCTGCTAACCCAACTCGCCGTCACCACCAAAACGTCAACGCGAGGGAGGCTACTCAGGTTCTTCTCGTTTGTCACAGTACTCACCTCAACAGTCCTACCGTCGACCTTCTGGTTTATCCAATCGGGGCTCGTGCGTACTCCATCAACACGGAACCGTAGTACTGTAAGAAATGTCGTCTGGAGCATTTTGTTAAGTGCATCAATGGACGTGCTTGCTTTTGTTGTGGGGAATTAGGCCAATCCCAAAGTCAGTGCCCACGGAAAGCTGATGCTTGCCATAAGTGCGGTGTATGGGGGCATTATAGTAGAAAATGTAGAAAGGGAGCTCCAAATGCTGCTCCATCTTTGACACCATCTTCTGGGGGATCTAGTGGTGGTTCAGTCAATCGTCGAAACCAGCCAAAGAGGACACCTGCTCGTGCTTTTCAAATAATTGCGGAAAAAGCTAAGGAAGACCCGGAAGTGGTCACGGGTATGTTCATTGTTAACTCTGTGCCTGCACGAGTACTGTTTGATTCTAGTGCCCATAGATCGTTTGTGTCTACTATTTTTGCTCAGCAACTGTCAATGACTCTGTCTAAGTTATCTGTCGTACTTGAAATTGAAACTGCTAGTAATACTTTAGTCAAAGTTAATCACGTATATCGTAACTGTACTCCTAGTGATTGAAGATGTAGTCTTCAATCTTGACTTAATCCCAATAGAGTTCAGCAAATTTGATGTAATTGTCAGGATGGATTGGCTGATCGAAAATGAAGCTCACATAGTTTGTAGGAAAAGAATGATAAATATAACTACTCCGAAGGGGCGAGAGATCTGCATATATGGGGATAGGAGAAGTGGGGATCTATGTCTATTGACCATTGCTTAGGCCCGAAAGCGGGCTGCTAAGGGCTGTGAGTCTTATTTGGCATATGCTATTGAGGCTGAAAAGAAAACTGTGGCCGATGTGCCTGTTGTCTCTGAATTCTCGGATGTGTTCCCGGAAGAATTGTCTGGTTTGCGACTTGAAAGACAAGTGGAATTTAGAATTGACTTGATCCTTGGAGCTGCCCCGATAGCTCGTTCTCCGTACCGTCTTGCTCCTACCGAAATGCAAGAGATGATGAAACAACTTCAAGAGTTGTTGGATAAGGCCTTCATTCGACCGAGTTCTTCGCCATGGGGAGCCCAGTATTGTTTGTGAAAAAGAAAGATGGCACAATATGAATGTGCATCGATTATCGCGAGCTAAATAAATTTACTATAAAGAACAAGTATCCGTTGCCGAGAATTGATGATTTGTTCGATCAGTTACATGGGGCTAGTTTCTTTTCTAAGATCAGTCTGTGGTCTGGATAGCAGAAAGTTCGAGAGGAAGACGTACCTAAAACGGCTTTCAGGACTCGTTATTGGCATTACGAGTTTCTGGTTATGCCTTTTGGGTTAACCAACGCGTCGCTGTTTTTATGGACCTTATGAAAAGAGTTTGTAGACCGATGTTGGATAAATCGATGACTGTATTCACTGATGACATTCTGGTATACTCTATGTCTGAAGTTGAGCATGCCATACACCTGAAGGAGTTGTTGTAACTATTAAGAAAGTAAAAGTTGTATGCCAAATTCTCAAAGTGTGAGTTTTGGTTGCAACAAATCCAATCTTTGGGGCATGTGATTTCGGGAGCTGGGATTTCGGTGGATCCAGCTAAAGTGGAAGCAATAAAGAATTGGGAACCACCTCGTTCTGCTAAAGAGATAAGAAGTTTTCTAGGATTGGCGGGGTATTATCGGAGGTTTATAAAAGATTTCTCAAAGATTGCAGTACCTTTAATTGCATTAACAAAGAAAAATATGTCGTTTGTTTGGGAAGCTGAACAACGGGAGGTATTTGAGATTTAGAAGACTTTAACCGAAGCACCGATACTTGCACTACCCGAGGGTAATGAAGACTTTTTGGTTTATACGGATGCGTCAAGATTAGGATTAGGTGATGTACTGATGTAGCGCGGGAAAGTCATTGCTTATGCCTCGAGACAATTAAAACAACACGAGAAAGATTATTCAACTCACGACTTCGAGTTAACTACTATCACATTTTCTTTGAAGTTATGGCAACATTATTTATACGGAACTAAGTGTCAACTTTATATAGACCATAAGAGCCTAAAGTACATATTCAGCTAGAAAGTACTTAACATGAGACAACGTAGGTCTATGGAATTAATTAAGGACTACGATTGTGAGATCCTTTATCATCCGGGTAAGGCTAACGTTGTAGCCGATGTTCTAAGCCGTAAATCATATTCCAAAGATTGTTTCTACATGATGTCTTCTACAATGTTGACTTCCACGATTGTTGATAAAGTAAAATCCGCTCAAGTGGAAGCTTTAAAGAAAGAAAATGTTGATGCCGAGGATATAAGAGTGCAGAAAAAGATTATGGAGACAAGTGAGTCTGGTCTGAAAGGTGTTTATAACAGGATCTGGTTGCCAAAGTTTGGGGGCATGAGAAAAGTGATTATTGAGGAAGCGCATCAGTCGAGATTTTCTGTACATCTCGGGAGCACAACGATATACAATGAATTAAAAGCTGACTTTTGGTGGCCCGGATTAAAGAAGGACATAGGGCACTATGTTGAAAGATGCAAAACTTGTCGACTTGTGAAAGCCGAACATCAACAACCTTATGGCACTTTGCAACCACTCCTCATTCCCGAATGGAAGTGGGAACATATTACCATGGATTTTGTTACCAAGTTGCCGAAGACTAGGCATCAACATGATGCGATATGGGTGATAGTTGATAGGTTGACTAACTCTGTTCATTTCATTCCTATCAGATAAAGTTATTCATTAAAAAGGTTGGGATAAATTTATATGAACGAGATTATCACTAGACATGGAGTCCCAAAGTCCATTGTATCGGATCGGGATAGTCGCTTCACATCCAACTTTTGGTCTGCCTTACAAGAAGGGTTAGGTACGAGAATTGCCATGAGTACTGCCAACCATCCTCAAACTGATGGCCAAAGTGAAAGGACCATCCTTACATTTAAAGATATGATGCGGTCATGCATTCCGGATCTGGGTGGTAATTGGGATGATCATCTACCGCTAATAGAGTTCTCATACAATAATAGTTATCATGCAACTATTACGAAAGCGCCGTTTGAGGCATTATATGGAAGAAGATGTAGGAATCCTACATGTTGGAGAGAGACAGCAGATACTCCGATTGCTGGGCCGGCATTGCTACAAGAAACGAATGAGAAGATACAGTTGGTAAGACAGAATATGAAAGCGGCTCAGGATCGACAGAATAGTTATCACGATAGGAGGTACAAACCTATCAAAATTGAAGTGGATGATTGGGTGTATCTAAAAGTATCACCTATGAGTGGTGTTACTTGTTTTATTAAAAGAGGCAAGCTAGCACCAAGATTTGTAGGCCCGTTCAAAATAATAGAAAAGGTTGGGAATCAATCATACCGTTTCGAATTGCCTAAGGAGATGTCGGGCATACATCCGGTATTTCATGTGGGAAACCTTAGGAAGTCTATCACTACTGGGAATGAGGATTGGGCCAATCATACTGAGTTGCAGATAGATGAGAGGCTCCAATATGTGGAAGAGCCGGAATGTGTTTTGGACACCAAAGTGAAGAAGCTAAGGAACAAAGAGATTGAAATGGTGCTGATACATTGGAAGCATCATAGATAATCAAACCACACGTGGGAAACAAAGAACGACATGTTGAAGAAATACCTGCAATTGTTTGAAGCCAATTAACTTCGAGGACGAAGTTCAAGCGTGGTGGAGCCCATGTTGTAACATCCTAAGACTTAAATTATTGTAATCGAGGATATTTAGTTTAAATTTTGTATTTATTGTAATCAAGTTGGATTATGTATGAAAATTAAGTATTCGGAAATTTGAAAAGTTGGTTGCTATGTTAAGAAAATTTAGAAATTTTAAGAATTTCAAATTATTAATTAAGTATGATGAATTATAAGTGTTAGTGATGGCAAAATAAATATTGAAACATTATTTAATGAAATCAGATAAGTGGAGGGACCACTTATGTAAATAGCCGAAAGATATGATTTAAAAGACTTTTGAGTCTTTCATTCTCATTTAGAAAACTATTCACTTCAAAGAATACTCTCAAACACTCTCAAAGAATTATGCTCGAATTCGAAATTAATTTAAGAAATTCGTTGATCAAGCTGATAATTAACAAGATTTAAGTCGGAATCAAGGTAAGAATGTAATTTCTAAGTTTGGGGCTTTATTTTGAGAGTTAAAATCTGAAAAAAAATCGGATTTTAAATCTGAGAAATTTTGGTTGCATGTATGTTATTCAAGTTGGAAATTATCAATTGAAGTTATCTGAAGCTTCAGAAACAAGAATCGCTCACTGATTCATCCAGATATGTAAGAAATTTATATTTTTAAGAGTTTTTGTGTTCTTGAGGTTTTTCCTCAATTTTGGCTAAATCTGGACGAATTTGGGTGTTATAGATGGGGAAAATAGTGTAGAAACACCCCATATATGTTAATATAACATTATATCAGATTGCATATAGTTAGAAATGAGTTTAGCAAAGTTTTAAGCAAAAACCCATAGCTGCGACTGCAGTTCTGCAAGTCGACTCGGCGAGTTGCCAAGAACACCAAGAACATCATAAAAAGTTGCTAAGTGTTGAGACCCGAATTCGGGTTGGAACGCAATTCTAATGAGACCCGATTTCGGATGGGACCCGAACTCGGATAGGTCACTTTCGGGTCAAGTTATTTCTTGTTATATCTCGGGTGCAAGCGAAATCCAGCTGAGGATCTGAAATTCAGACCTCGACTCGGCGAGTCAAATGGGACGACTCGGCGAGTCAGCCCCAGTTCATGCGAAACTCGGTTCTGTATTAGGGGACCCGAATTTCTGATTGAAAAATCATACTTTTGAGATATCTTTGATATTATAATAAGGCATTTAATGATGGGCTCTTTGTGTTTAATAATAACTTGAACTTTGGGTTTTAAATATGAATTCCGGATGGCAAATCCGAAGATTTAACACTTTGACTTGTAAACTTTGATGAGAATGATTATTATATAGTCATTGATGGTATTTTCCTATGGAAATGTAACAGGTCCCTTGTGGTGTTGTTTAACACACAGTGGGGTACTTTGTGAATCCGGTTGAAATTTCAAAGAGAAATAATATTAAATGAAGTAATGTAACGCACCCACTGTGAGTACTTAGGATTGTATATGTCTACATTTATTTTATGTTCGTTGTTGTTCATTGAGGCATGTTGATTCATTTCGTTTGTCACTCTACTAACTTCTGTTTATGTTGATGCACATTGTTGCTTGTTGCATGTTATTACATGTTCCGTGTTCTTTGTTTTGCATCTTCTAATGGGCTTACAAGCCATAATTGGTAAATCGATGCTACCGAGGCTATATGACCTGGAGCTGATCCCTCCGAGATCCTGATGGGCAGGTGTAGCATCTCCGATGGTAAATTTCGCCTCAATTGAATGTGTGATTCCGTGCAATGGAATGAAGGAGCTGTGGCTCGTTTCCGTACTTCGTCTACGAAGAGAGTATACGACATTTGTTGCCGGTGTTACTCTTGTGTGCTACATAAATATCTATAGAATGTATAATCTCTGTACTCACTAAGCTTTGCTTACTCCTCGGTTGTCTACATTTTCAGGAAAAGGAAAATCCGCTACCGGACCTTCTAGGTAGGTCAATTATTGAAGTATTTGAGGCTATCTACTACTCAATTGGTAATTGAATAAACAAAGGAGCTTCAATGGAAATTCTTGGGTTGGTTGTAATAAATGTTGAGTATGTAGATTTAGAACGGAACCTTGTAGCACCGTTAGGTGTTTGACACTTGTATTTTAATTATGTACTTCCAATTTTCTGTATTGTATTAAGTATTTCAGATCAATAGTGTGTTATGTGTGGTGTTTAATCCTGAGTAATGTAATGGTGGTTATTATGGCAAGGGTGTCACACTTGGGCCATGATTAGGGCCAAGAACCAAGTCTTTGAGCGTATGTTCAATTCCCTAAACATACTTTGCTTATTCATTTGCTATTATGTTTTAAAAACATTCTTATCAAATTCATGGCATCATAATGCATTCAATTGAATAGTTATATTATGTCACACATATGAACTTGCCTCGTTTCATGTATTTGCTATGCATACATGTAGATAACTTGAAACACATTTCAACTATGGCCACTTATGAGTTGACATGCTTGTTTCTGCCATTATTTCGTCATAAATGCTAATGCATTTTACTTGATTTGTATAATTAAATGACACGTCCAAGTATGCTATACAATTAAGTATCATTGCTTTATGTTATTTCTACATTCACAAGCACACATGTGAATTTTCTTATTTTATGAGCCTATTATGCACATAATTACAAGTTAAATCATGATCAAACTCTCACATATATAAATATATAAATAATGCTTCTGATTTCTTTTATTAGGATGGACACACATATGTAGTTGCTATTGTTTCAGCTTTCTGTTTCACAGCGTGGATACCCTGAGATTAAATCTCGGGACTAAGGACTCATCTGCACACACTTTATATATATTTATATATACACAACACTTGCACATTTCTTCGACATTACTACACCCACAGTACTCTTATATATTAATGTTGTTGTTTTTGTTTTGCTAAATGAAAGACACATCATATATATGTATGTATATAGGCTGCTGATGTTTTAGTTTTTCAAATGCACACCCCGAGACTTAGATGTCTCGGGGTTCTTGACAGTCACAAACACGCACACTTAGTTTATGGATATGTTTATTAGGTTGCTGCTAATATAATTTAAGCACACAGTACACAGTTACACACTCCCTTATATGATTCTTGATTTTTGGTGCTACTGTTTTATCTTTCGCACAAAACTGACACGCACAATACTATAATACACATAATATATAGGGTTAATATTGAATAAACCCAATCAACTTTTGTCAATTTCTCAATTAATTCCCTAAACTTTTTTTTTTCAATTGTTTATGTCCCTAAACTATGTTTGTCTTATTTAAAAGTATATATTGTTGATCGGCTACTGGATTAGCCGGTGAAATCAACTGATAAAACAAAATTGTTTAGGGACTTAATCGCTAAAATATGGAAATATGGTGGATTTTTTACAACATTAATCAAGTGAAAAAACTAATATAACTTGTTTGGTAACCGGTCAAACATGTCAAATATACACTTTTGAATAAGACAAAAATAGTTGAAGGACTTAAACAATAAGGAAAAAAAAAATTAGAGACTTAATCGAGAAAATAAAAAAAGTTGATGGGGTTTTTTCAATATTAACCCTAATATATATATATATATATATATATATATATATATATATATATATATATATATATATATATATATATATATATATATATATATATATATATATATATATATATATATATATATATATATATAGACGGAGGTTCAATTGAGAACTTTTATGCATCGAGGTACAAAAGAACCTATATCATCCATTAGATCAAAAAATTGTATGGATTAGATTAATGGCAAAATGGTAAATAGTTGGACAATTTTGTGCATCTTGTGCATTATAGAAACGAACAAGGAAGGGCATTTTGGGGATTGTGCATACCTCATTAAACTTAATATTTCAACAAATAATCAAATAATAAATGCTAAATAAATTCAATTGATAATTTCCAAATTTAACAAATATTACACAATTTCAAAAAAAGATGATGGAGATCGATGCATTTCATCGTTAATCGTGTTTATCTATGCATCGTGTTAAAAAAAAGACGCATGTGAAGACCACCCCTTACGAGGCGGTAGTCACGAGTCTAGGTCCCACATCATGCAATACGATATCAATCAAACTAAGATAGAGTAATTAAGTGCGGAATATTAAATTACAGTACAAACATATTAAGATAAGTTTAATACAGTTTTACGGTTTTCAAATTAAACTTATAAAGGGCACAAGTCTAATCTAGTTCATATCATCACACAATCAAGATAAATCTACCCAGATCACCATAATATCGTCATCCAATTAGTACCAAAATGGGATCGCTGAGTAGAGGTCTATGAAACTTCTGTCTTGAGCGTGTAAGACCTAAGAACTAGGTCCAGCAGGTGACTTTCCTTTGTCTTTTCCCGTAAAAATGTTAATGTAGCAATCGTAAGCAATGCTTAGTGAGTAAGATTTTCAAATTAACATGCATGTCAAGCGGATCATCAATCTAGCGTGATATGTCTTGGCTGCCGCTACAGCCCTCATGATTAAGACATAGAGTCGGATGATGCTCAGGCCACGCTCACGCTTAAATCGTGGGGATCAGCCACATACTGGGCTAGCTACCAGTAAATCGACGTGGCGGAACATCGGAGGTCATTACCAAGTTCAATAGAACTGGTGAAATAGCCAGGTCTAGAACAATAGACCAATCAGGGCTAAAAAAGCTGAATCAATATGTCAAGTATATGCAATGATGAAGCATACGTAATCAAGTCATGATAGCAATAATCTCAAAGCAATGTCAGAAATGAACTGTAAATATAATGTCATATGAAGTGATAGGTCAAATAGCTATCATGATCTACTAGGCAACACCCAACCATGGTGTGCACAGGTCACAATCCAGCTGATAATATGAATGTCAATTTAATCTAGCATCAACAATATGTCTCAACCGGAAATTCAAGCATGTTAAATCTGAATATCTATAACTCACAGCGTTGGGTCTTTATCAAACAGATGTAAAATCTGCCACCTGAGTTATCTCAGGATTTTATCTCAATCTGTTCTCTGTCAAATCAAATCTTTGACCCACTTTCTAAATCTTTAAATCTTTGTTCAGAATTTCACTGAACCTGTCCAAATTTTATCGTGTCAAAATCATATCAACATCATTATCTTTCAGTCTTTAAATCTTTATTATATCTGATTTTGATAACTTGTTTATTCATAAATCATTCTTTGTTTTATTAATATTCTCAAAAGATCAATAATATATATATATATTAATATATATAATCATTTTGCTAATTATCTTGTTAATTTTATGCGTCGACCAAGTATTTTATTCAATATATTCGAATTTAGGAAGTGGGTTTCGAATTTATATATTAAATTCGAATATGTAAACTAATTTAAATATATTAAATTCGAATATTCGAATATATATATATATATATATATATATATATATATATATATATATATATATATATATATATATATATATATATATATATATATATATATATATATATATATATATATATATATAGCATAGATTCGAATATGTATATAAATTCGAAGACATTAACTTCAATTATATGGTTAAATTTCAAATTTTATATTTGTACCAATGACAAATTCAAAAGTAGGTATCTCGAATTTATGGCTAAAGTCAAAGACATAAATTCCAATATAGACACAAATCGAAAATGAGATTAAATTCGAATGAGGGTCTCGAACCTATAATTAAATTCAAACTATATAACCAAATTCGAATCCTTTATTTCGATTTTGGGTTAAATTCGAATATATTTTCGAATTTAACTAAATTTCGAGTTTGTTCTATGTATTTTCGAATTTGTTCTTGGCATTCTCGAATTTGTTCATATTTACAGCTTTTAAACATGAATTTCAAAACCATAAATCACGAATATAATGAGAATTAAGCCTAGGTTCGTTTATTTTATACTTAATCTAGTTAAAAACTTAGGCTAAATAAACTTTAATCATGCAAAATAATTAAATTCGAATTTATTCTTAAAACCGAAAAATATAAAAACTTAAGAAATCGATTTTTACCTCAAATTTCGTATGAAATCACGTAGGAAATAGCAGATTCGGATAGAACTCTTCGAGATCTTTTCAATGACGTACAAAACTCGATAATCGGACGGTCGGTTTAGGAGATAATTTAGAAAGAAGTTAGAGAGAGAGTAGAGAGAGTGTGTGTGTGTAGAGAGAGAGAGTAAAATGATTAATGAATAATAAATCTCATTTATATACTTCATCTAGTTATATTTGCTAGTTAACCCACTTTCATTTTTGTATATTATATCTCTTTTATTTAATTATCTTTAATAATTTATTAATTCATAATATAAATATTTATATAATTTAATTAAATATTTCATAACTTAATTAAATTATAATTCAAATAATGTAATAATATTACATTATCGGATCAATATACTGAATTTTAAGACTAGATCAAAAGTTAGGTTGTTACAGAATGGGCTCCACCACGCACAAACTTCGTCCCCGAAGTTAGCTATGTTCGAACAGACTGGGATATGTAGCTTTCATGACATCTCTGGATTCCCAAGACTGATGCGAACCTTTGTGGTGTTTCCACTGGACGAGCACCATTTGTATATCTTTATTTCTAAGCTTCTTGGTCTTCGAGTCCAGAATACATTCTCGCTCTTCAACCACTCTAAGCTTTTCATCAATCTACAAGTTAACGTGTGGTATTTGAACTTCTCTTTCGTCGGCCAAGCTTTTTCTCAAGTGACTAACATGAAATACAGGATGTATTCTAGATAAGTCCGCTGGCAGTTCAAGACGATAAGATTGATTTCCTATCTTTTCGACAATCTTGAACGGACCGATGAATCTTGGAGTTAGCTTGTTTCTCTTTATGAATCTTACCACATTCTTCATTGGAGATACTTTCAGCATCACCCAATCGTTAACTGCAAAGCTTATTGATCTGTGTCGATTATCATAATATGACTTCTGCCTGCTTTGCGCTTCAAGTATGTTCCTTCTGACGAGTTGAATCTTCTTATGAGTCAACTGTAGAAGGGCAGGACCCGCTATAGGTGATTCACCTGTTTCGCGCCAACAGGTAGGAGTTCTGCATTTTCTTCCGTACAAAGCTTCAAAAGGAGCCATCTTGATTATTGAATGATAACTGTTATTATATGAGAATTCGACCAACGGCAAGTGGTCATCCCAATTACCACCCAGATCAAGAACGTAGGCACGAAGCATATCTTCGAGAGTAAGGATAGTACGCTCACTCTGGCCATCTGCATTAGGATGATAAGCAGTACTCATAGAGATCCGAGTACCCATCCCGTCTTGTAAAGCTTGCCAGAATCTAGATGTGAAACGACTATCACGATCAGATACGATAGACTTTGGCACACCGTGACGAGAAATAATTTCTATGATATACAACTGTGCCAATCTATCAAGGGAGTATGTTTCTTTCATCGGTATGAAGTGAGCTGACTTCGTTAATCGGTCCACGACTACCCAGATGGAGTCGTGCTGTCTTTTGGTTTTCGGCAACTTCGTGATGAAGTCCATTGTTATATGCTCCCACTTCCACTCAGGAACTGGTAGTGGTTGCATATCTCCAAAGGGCTTCTGATGTTCTGCCATAACCATTTGACATATTCTGCAGCTTTCTACATAACGACTGATGTCTTTCTTCATTCCTGGCCACCAGTAATCAGCTTTCAGATCGAAATACATCTTTGAGTTGCCATGATGAACAGATAATTTGGACTTGTGAGCTTCAGATAGAGGAGTGCTACGGATTGAACCATACTTAAGGATCCAGATTCGGTTTCCCTTGAGACAATGAAGTCCCAAATGATTCAGAGTTAGAAATTGTAGCTGCCCTTTAAGATTTTCAGAACAGAGATTCTCTTCTTTCAGTGCTTCAGCTTGAGCAACTCTGATGTCTTCAATAAGATCAGAAGAGAATATAACCGGAGTTAGGGCATAGCAGCACTTTTCTGGATAAACTTTTCTACTCAAAGCATCCGCGACAACATTAGCTTTGCTGGGATGATATCGGATCTCACAATCGTAGTCCTTAATAAGCTCCAAGGACCGACGCTGTTTCATATTTTGATCCTTTTGAGTGAAAAGATGTATGAGACTTTTGTGATCGGTGTAAAGCTGGCACCGAGTCCCATAAAGATAGTGACGCCAGATTTTCAAAGCAAAGGTAACGGCAGCCAACTCAAGATCATGAGTTGGTGCACTTTTCTCGTAGTCTTTTAATTGCCTTGAAGCGTAGGCAATTACTTTTCCCCTTTGCATGAGAACACATCCTAAGCCAGTACCAGATGCGTTGCTGTAAACGACAAAATCATCATTGCCTTCTGGTAAGGCTAGGATCGGCGCTTGAATAAGCTTCTGTTTCAGAATGTCAAATGCCTCTTGCTGTTTATCGGTCCAAATGAAAGGAGTATTCTTTCGTGTTAACATCGTAAGTGGCATAGCAATCTTTGAGAAGTCCTTTATGAATCGCCGATAGTAACCGGCCAATCCAAGGAAACTTCTTATTTCGGAGGCATTGCGAGGCGTTTGCCATTTTTGAACGGTCTCGACTTTAGAAGGATCGACGGAAATCCCTTCGCCAGAAACAACATGGCCAAGGAATTGAATCTATAAAAGCAACAAAGTAGAGTTTCAAGTTTTGTTCTATCAAAGAACGCTTAAAGAATAGCTCAAGACAATGTAAAGTTATACCTGTCTGAGCCAGAATTCGCATTTAGAAAATTTTGCATAGAGTCTTTCTTTTCTCAGTAACTCTAGCAATTGCCGCAAATGAATAGCATGATCAGCCTCCGTTTTGGAGTAAATCAGAATATCGTCTATAAATACGATAACTGACTTATCCAGCATCGGTCTGCACACGCAATTCATGAAGTCCATGAACGCCGCTGTTGCATTTGTTAAGCCGAACGGCATCACGAGAAATTCGTAATGACCGTATCTTGTACGGAAGGCTGTCTTTGGAACATCATCATCTTTAACTTTCAACTGATGATACCCAGAACGAAGATCTATTTTCGAGAAGTAGCTGGCTCCTTGTAGCTGATCAAACAGATCATCGATCCTGGGCAGAGGATATTTATTCTTTATAGTAACTTTGTTCAACTCGCGGTAATCGCTGCACATACGGAAAGTTCCGTCTTTCTTTTTGACAAATAAGACAGGTGCACCCCACGGAGATGAACTCGGTCGGATAAACCCCTTTTCCAACAGCTCTTGCAACTGTTTTGACATTTCCTGCATTTCTGCAGGTGCAAGTCTGTAAGGAGCTTTTGCAATGGGAGCCGCACCAGGAACTAAGTCAATGCCGAATTCGACTTGACGTTCTGGTGGCACTCCAGAAATATCATCGGGAAAGACGTCTGGAAACTCACAGACGATAGGAATGTCAGCTAGGGTTTTCTTTTCAGAGTTAGATTCAGAAGAGACGTAGCACAGATAAGATTCGTGACCCTTAGACAAACATTTGTGAGCTTTCTCTACAGAAATGAAGCAGTGAGCACCTTTTCTTTTCTCTCCGTTGATCTCCAATACTCGGCCGTCTGAGAATTTGATTCTGATGATCAGACGGTTGCATACGATCGTTGCTTCGTTGTTCGTTAGCCAGTCCATGCCGATGATAACGTCAAACTCTTTTAGCTGAATCGGTATAAGATTGAGGTTGAATACTATATTATTTACGAGCAGGGTGCAGTTTCGGTAGACAGAATCAGTCATAACATAGTTGTTACTGGCTGTCTCAATGTCAAGTACAACAGGAAGCTTTGACGGGGATTTAGATAATCTTGATGCAAAAGAAGTCGATATAAAGGAACGACTAGCGCCAGAATCAAATAGTACGCGAGCAGGTATCGTATTTAACAGAAACGTACCGGTAATTTCTCTCGCTTCTTCTGCTGTTATCTGAAACGCACGTGTCCTTGCTGTCGGAGTTGCAGCAGAACTCTTTACTGTAGAACCTCCTGCTGATGATTGCGACTGAAATCGTTGCCCGCTGCGACACTGATACATGAAGTGTCCTCTTTTCCTGCATTTTGCACATCCGCGTCCTTGCTGTGGGCACTCTTCACTGCTGTGACCAATTCGGTTACACGCAAAACAAGTAACATCATCTGGGTTACACAGCCCCATGTGTGACTTTCTGCATCTCTTGCAAAATCGTGGCTCGTTTGTTAGTGAATACGCTTGGGCTTTCGGCTGTGAACTATACTGCTGTGGCTGTTGAGACTGGGATTTGTTCGTCTTGAAGAATCTACCGAATCTTTGCTTCTTCGGAGGAGAAGGACATGTCGGGTTAGTAGACGGAGCATAAAGCTGATCGTCGTACTCTAAATAACCTCGCTCGATCTGTCTAGCCGCTTCTACCATTTCCAAGTAACTCTTATATTTTATTGCGCTCATCGGATGTCGGTATGTCGGGTTGAGCCTTCCGTAGAATCTATTCATCTTCCTTTCCTCAGTAGCTACTTGGTATGAGGAATAACCGCAAAGCCGAGAGAATTCGTGCTCGTATTCGTCAACAGTCTTTGTTCCCTGAGTCAGCTGCATCAATTGGACTTCCATCTTATCTTGTTGGTCGATCGGGCAATACTTCGCATTAAACATATCTAGGAATTGATTCCACTCTAAAGTCTGTATCACCTCTTCTCCATATATGCTCCTCTGAGTCTTCCACCATGCACAGGCAGCTCCAACAAATAACGCAGACGCATAGCTTACTTTCTTTGAATCTAAGCAGTCAGAAATCCTGAAGACTTCTTCGGTATGGCTGATCCAATCCATTGCCTGAATTGGATTGACTGTACCCTCAAAGTTCAGGGCACCGCTCGCTTTGAAGTCCTTGAACTTACAGCCTTTAGGCTGCTCGATTTGGGTTTCAGGGTTTGTGTTATCAGAATCAGATTCGTCATTCTGGACTTGGTTATCTTTTCTCTTATTTTTCTTATCTTCACGTCTTTTAGCTTCGGCCTCATCTCTGGCCTGAAACTGTTCTTGCATTATTTTATTTTGTTGTTCTGAGTGTTGAGCTAAAAGTTGTTGCATCATTTCGAACATTTGTTGTGGGGTCATGCTGCTTGGTATGTCACCTGATCCTGATCCTGACATCTTAACTGAAAATTAAAATCAATTAACTATCAGTTTATAGACTTAGATCTATGTACCCTTTTTCCCATCCTAATAGTCTGTACATCCTATTTCAGTTCAAACCACCTACATGATTGATACATATGTATTGCTTCAGTTTGAGACCAAGTATACTTACGTAATACTTGATTCACTCAAACTACGGGCTCTGATACCATCCTGTGAAGACCACCCCTTACGAGGCGGTAGTCACGAGTCTAGGTCCCACATCATGCAATACGATATCAATCAAACTAAGATAGAGTAATTAAGTGCGGAATATTAAATTACAGTACAAACATATTAAGATAAGTTTAATACAGTTTTACGGTTTTCAAATTAAACTTATAAAGGGCACAAGTCTAATGTTGTTCATATCATCACACAATCAAGATAAATCTACCCAGATCACCATAATATCGTCATCCAATTAGTACCAAAATGGGATCGCTGAGTAGAGGTCTATGAAACTTCTGTCTTGAGTGTGTAAGACCTAAGAACTAGGTCCGGCAGGTGACTTTCCTTTGTCTTTTCCTGTAAAAATGTTAATGTAGCAACCGTAAGCAATGCTTAGTGAATAAATAGATTTTCAAATTAACATGCATGTCAAGCGGATCATCAATCTAGCGTGATATGTCTTGGTTGCCGCTACAGCCCTCATGATTGAGACATAGAAGTCATATAGTCGGATGATGCTCAGGCCACGCTCACGCTTAAATCGTGGGGATCAGCCACATACTGGGCTAGCTACCAGTAAATCAACGTGGGGAACATCGGAGGTCATTACCAAGTTCAATAGAACTGGTGAAATAGCCAGGTCTAGAACAATAGACCAATCAGGGCTAATCAAGCTGAATCAATATGTCAAGTATATGCAATGATGAAGCATACGTAATCAAGTCATGATAGCAATAATCTCAAAGCAATGTCAGAAATGAACTGTAAATATAATGTCATATGAAGTGATAAGTCAAATAGTTATCATGATCTGCTGGGCAACACCCATCCATGGTGTGCACAGGTCACAATCCAGCTGATAAATGAATGTCAAATTTATCTAGCATCAACAATATATCTCAACCGGAATTTCAAGCATGCTAAGTCTGAATATCTATAACTCACAGTGTTGGGTCTCTATCAAACAGATGTAAAATCTGCCACCTGAGTTATCTCAGGATTTTATCTCAATCTGTTCTCTGTCAAATCAAATCTTTGACCCACTTTATAAATCTTTAAATCTTTGTTCAGAATTTCACTGAACCTGTCCAGAATTTATCGTGTCAAAATCATATCAACATCATTATCTTTCAGTCTTTAAATCTTTATTATATTTGATTCTGATAACTTGTTTATTCATAAATCATTCTTTGTTTTATTAATATTCTCAAAAGATCAATACATATATATATATATATATATATATATATATATATATATATATATATATAATCATTTTGCTAATTATCTTGTTAATTTTATGCGTCGACCAAGTATTTTATTCAATATATTCGAATTTAGGAAGTGGGTTTCGAATTTATATATTAAATTCGAATATGTAAACTAATTTAAATATATTAAATTCAAATATTCAAATACATATATATATATATATATATATATATATATATATATATATATATATATATATATATATATATAGCATAGATTCGAATATGTATTTAAATTCGAAGACATTAACTTCAATTATATGGTTAAATTTCAAATGTTATATTTGTACCAAAGACAAATTCAAAAGTAGGTATCTCGAATTTATGGCTAAAGTCAAAGACATAAATTCCAATATAGACACAAATCGAAAATGAGATTAAATTCGAATGAGGGTCTCGAACCTATAATTAAATTCGAACTATATAACCAAATTCAAATCCTTTATTTTGATTTTGGGTTAAATTCGAATATATTTTCGAATTTAACTAAATTTCGAGTTTGTTCTATGTATTTTCGAATTTGTTCTTGGCATTCTCGAATTTGTTCATATTTACAGCTTTAAACATGAATTTCAAAGCCATAAATCACGAATATGATGAGTATTAAGCCTAGGTTCGTTTATTTCATACTTAATCTAGTTAAAAACTTAGGCTAAATTAACTTTAATCATGCAAAATAAATAAATTCGAATTTGTTCTTAAAACCGAAAAATATAAAAACTTAAGAAATCGATTTTTACCTCAAATTTCGTATGAAATCACGTAGGAGATAGCGGATTCGGATAGAACTCTTCAAGATATTTTCAATGACGTACAAAACTCGATAATCGGACGGTCGGTTTAGGAGATAATTTAGAAAGAAGTTAGAGGCAGAGTAGAGAGAGAGAGTGTAGAGAGAGAGAGAGAGTAAAATGATTAATGAATAATAAATCTCGTTTATATACTTCATCTAGTTATATTTGCTAGTTAACCCACTTTCATTTTTGTATATTATCTCTCTTTTATTTAATTATCTTTAATAATTTATTAATTCATAATATAAATATTTATATAATTTAATTAAATATTTCATAACTTAATTAAATTATAATTCAAATAATGTAATAATATTACATTATCGGATCAATATACTGAATTTTAAGACTAGATCAAAAGTTAGGTTGTTACAACGCATTTAACAAAAAAAAACACAAATTCATTTATGCATCGTGTTCGTCGTTCATATTTTTCATTCATCTATGCATCATGTTCAACTTGTTCATCATTCGTCTATGCATCGTCATTGTTCATCATCCATTTATGCATCATCATTTTTTGTTGTTCATCGTTCATCATCCATCTATGCATCCTCATTGTTCATCATCCATCTATGCATCATCATTATTCATCGTTCATCATCCATCTATGCATCGTGTTTTTCATATTCATCATCGGTTGCATCCCTTGTTCATGTTCATCATCATCGTTGTTCATCGTTAATCTTCGTCTTCAAATCATCATCACTATGAAAATTATGAAGAACACAATTAGAGAGAAAGGAAGAGAGAGAGAGAGAGAGAGGGAGAGAGAGAGAGATAGAGAGAAATGGGGAGGAAAATGAGGAATGTAGTTAATATGAGATTTTAATTCAAAATGTAACTCCTAATTATCTTTTAATGATTTTTAGAAATAAATTAATTATCATATCTTTAGTTTTTCCTAAATGCCCTTTGTGCACCCTTCGTAGATTATCCGATGCACAAAAGTTACTCGAGGTTCTCGATGCATAAAAGTTCTCAATTGAATCTCAATCTATATATATATATATATATATATATATATATATATATATATATATATATATATATATATATATATATATACTGCTGCTGTTAGTTTCCACTTTTGACAGCATAGGCACCCTGCTGCTACTGATATTACTTCTGTTTCCATCACTCATCAGCACATTCAGACATAAACATACTATACACACACACACACACAGATATATATATATATATATATATATATATATATATATATATATATATGTGTGTGTGTGTGTGTGTGTGTGTGTGTTTAATTATTAATGTAATGTTTCGGTAAAAAATATATAAACCGGACAGTTAGTTAGTTCAGACATTTAAGTCTAAATGAAATGGTGCAAATGCTTCAAAGAGGTGTGATTTTGGAGCAGTTATGATAGTTAGAAGGCACCGATTCATAACATATAAATAGGATGACATCTATTGTAAATAAATGTGTGTTTGTTTAATAAAATTAGTTTCTGTAAACTGTCTTCTTCTCTCTGCATTTCGGACACACATCACGAAAACTTTCTGCAGAAATCATGTCTGCATATTCGAAATTGGTTTTGCAACAAAAGAAATGATCATGGCATACCCAATAAATGGTATCAGAGCAACAGGGGGATCCTGAAGACCTGTGAATCGAGAATACAGACTTTTAACAAGAGGGTTTATAAATGATCATTTCTTGCAACAAAGGAAAAGGGATGTGATTCAAAAATTGGAACTGATGGAACTGAATGAACTGAAAGCAGGATCAGAATTTAAGAACACTGGTGCGAAGAACACAAAGAAAATAAAGTGATCAAGATGTTTCATTTGTGTTAAAAGAGGACATGCCTATTGGAACTGCACAAACAAAAACAAAAGACTCGAAATCAAGGCTGGAAAACATGTGGCAGAGAAGAAAACCGAAGATAAGACGATAACCAGTAAGGCCTCTGTGCATTTGTTCGATACTGTAGTACCTTCAAGGAATTGGCAAGTCATAGGATCTGAAAAGGGTAATTGGAACAATATTTTGTATGTTACTAATGTGTATTCGAGACACATGAAACACAACAAAAACCTGTTCGATAAATTCAAGGCAGCAACAGGAGAATTGGGCAACGTGGTTTAATTGGTAAAGGGGTAGGAGATATGTCTGTTTAGATCGAGTCACAAAATTTGTGATTCCAAGATTTTACTTTGTTCCCAACATTGGTTTAAACACACTAAGTTTAAACCAATTATCGCAACAAGGTTATGAAGTGAAATTTCAGTGCACAACTTGTGAAGTAAAAAGGATGTTTGATGATTCAAAAGACGATGACTACAACTTCAAAATGAAGGATGAACAAGATAAGATACATGCTGTCAAAAAGAAGGCCATAAAAGATGTGATGCATTATAGTGCTTGTCTTTATCATCAAGAGAATACATTTGAGGAACACGTTGATCATGTACCACGAGTGCCATCGAGGTATGAGTTTGAAAGCTTAGTTGGTTTTCTAGATATGCTGAATGAATATGAAATAATTGAGGAATGCAAGGATTTGGTCAAAAACCATTTTAAAAAGGTAGTAAAATGGTTTTATAAAGATTATTTGGAAATAACAGAAAGACCAATGCCTGTGTTGATTAATGGAAACATGTAAGAGGTTTGGGTGGACATACCCATGTAGTAAGCAATAGAAAATGGAAACATGTAGCCCATGCAATGGGGTTCCCAATTGATTATGCATAAAATTTGGAAGAGTGTTATGCAACACACTTAAGTCTCTTAGAAGCCTATTATGAAGTGGCTAAAAACCATTCCAGCAATGTGGAAGTACCAAAGGCTAAGGATTGTAAGGGTACGAGCAGAATGATAGCAAGGGAGTTGCCAAAGGAAGAGACTATGCATATTGGAACCAAAGCATGGATGTTTGAAGATGTTGCAAGTGTGAAAGGAATAGGCAAGATTGAGTTTGATGATGGAGAAACTTTGGTTGTAAGTTTTGAAGATGATGGTGTGGAGTTCATTGATGAAGAGATGATCAACGAAGAAATGAAGTTTGAAGATGGCCAAGGATTGCATCGCAACACTCAACACTGATGATGATAACTATGTGCATTTGGTCGGAAGGAGTGTATGGCATTAGACTATGCATCCGCGAAACACATAATAGCATAGGTAGCATCCATACGCCCCCCTAAAATAATCAAAAGCTCATTCCCGAGCAAACATAATCTCAATCAACCATGAATCATAATCTCAAACGAAAGGGAGACATCGTAACCGATCACACTGTTATGGAAGTGTCAAGCCATTGGTGCCGCAATGACATGCCTGTGGTACCTCCACATGTATTTCACTCAGTACGGTTCAAGCATAACAAAAAGGCACCGATAGACATCTCAAAGTTAATAATCATTTCAATACAAAAGGGTCACATTTCACAAGGCAATATCAACGTTCACAATAAGCCATGAAAATAACTGTTTTTAAAAATATATTTTTCACAAATGTTTAACAAGCGTTTAAAAATGACATTTGCTTTCAATAAGGAAAGTGGCACGATATATAAAAATTCGACTGTCAATTATTAGCATAAAAATCACACATTGAACAACTCAAGAGTAACACTGAAAGAAACACGGAATCCGTACCTTAGTAGCAGTTTAGCGAAACACAACGACAAACTAAATCTGCTAAGAATCGATCTGATCTATAAGAACGAACTTCAGATAGGAATTCGATAGAACTTAGCTAGGTTGGTCTTCTAGCTAACGAGTTCCACTATCTTATTTAAGACATACTTTAGTATTTAATAATTATTAAGTACGGTTTACAATTATTGTTTATTCAACTTAAAATTTTTCATTAATTATTATTAATCGAATCGGTGTTCTAATAATTAATTATGTAATTTTCTGTATACTCTAATCGGTAGTCAACTGCATATAATTTTAGTGTATTTATTATAATCTCAATGAAACTTTAAATTAATTTATAAGTGAACCTTAATTAAATATTAAGTCGTTTATATATATTTATTCCATTTTTAGGTTATGGTTAGTATTAATTTAATTAATCTTTTAATAACTGGTAATAACATATAATTGATATTAATCATAAATATAAATGCGAATAATTATTTAATTTGTTACCCGTTATTTAATTTATTTAGAATTGGTTCCAACATATATATTAGGTTTATTAAAAGATTTAAAACTGTCAAGATCAAAATCACTACCTAAGATTAACTGGTTTGAATAAATCAGAGTGTAAACCAATAACCTTGTATTGAATCAAAGTCCAATTAAGAAGTTTGCGGAATAACACTTATGTTTTAAGAAAAACTTTCAGAACAAATAACACATAAATATAATCAAAAATCAAATCTTTTGTATTGCCAAACTCACTGATTACAATCACCTCTAATCTGTTTGATTAGACGAAGAACACAGACTGTTCTTAGGGTTTTACAACCTTAGAGGCTTGAGGAACTTAATCATAAAGCAATTACAATTGAAGCACACGATTACAAAACTTGCACGTACAGACTTACAATATAAAAACCTATTCTATATATATATATATATATATATATATATATATATATATATATATATATATATATATATATATATATATATATATATATATATATATATATATATATATATATAGCCTTCTGATTTGTTTCCATGAGGAACTCTGATTTCTCCGGTAGTAGATATGCTTGAATCTTCGAATATAAAACACTTCCTGAATTTCAGCACTTTCTGTTGTTAAACTGTTGAGGAGCTTGAACTTTAACTGTTGAGCAGCTTGAACTTGAGCAGCATGGACTTTTAACTCTGGCAGCTTGAACATTTGAACTAGCAGCTCGAACTTACTCAACTAACAGCTTGAACTTTGTAATTACACAGAAAATCTACTAACAGTCTGAGAAATCTAACTAACAGCTTGACATACTTAGAATATTTCCCAACAATCTCCCCCTAACTTAAATTCTTTACACAAGAGTTTATGTTTCTATACAAATAAGGAAATAAAACAAAGTAAAACTGTTATTTACAAACTAAGGCATCCAAAAACTTACAATTGTGAAAGTTTCTGCTTTATTGCCTTTATGAAATCTTTCTTTAACTCCTCTTTATCACAGTGAATCTTCATTGAGCTTATTTGGAGTAGCCAAGCCTTTGGTAGATTAAAGAATTCAAAATTGTAGAACCTGCTGGATCCGTCTGCGAGTTTGAGTCTATATGTCATTGATTTGGCATATACATCAACCTGTACAATCTTCATCTCCTTAGCAGCTTATATTTCCACTCTTCTAGACTCTGGATCAAAAATGCTTCTAAGATCCTTTACATTTCTTTGAACCCAGACACATTGAGATCTTGAATGGCTAACAGTTCCAATATGTTGCATTTTGGTCAGATCATCTCTGGTTAGCCTTTGTGCCATATGAGCTAGGCTCTTATATTCTTCTTCTGGACCAGCCTCTCTTCTGATTACAAAATGATAGTCCAAATCAATGTCATCCATTGATTTAGCATACAAGTAATTAATAGGCGATTTGGAGAAGTCATACTGATCCAATTTTCAATTTCTATTGCCTTTTGAAGCTGTTGTTCAAATAACACTCTTTTGACCTGATCAATCTTTGTTTGAGGAGGAGGATCACTAGCAGCAGCTTGAACTAGTTCTTGTTGGCATTGGACTTGCTGGGAGACTTTGGCTGCTTCCTGTTTTTCTTTCTCCTTGTCATATAAGGCCTGAAGCTTTTCTGTTGGCCATGACTGAGCCATTACTCTTGATAGTCCAACTGATGCAGAGAAGTTTATCAAAAATTTTCTGTGTTCTGCCTTTGAATGCCCTGTTGGCATTTTCCTTTTCTTCTTATTTTGCTTGACCACAAACCCTCTTAGATAGTCACCTAAGGTTTCATCATCATTCATTTGATCATGAGTATGCTGGTCTAAGAGTTCATCCTGTTCTTATGCTATTTTCCTTGCTAATTCAGCATCATGAACAACCTGGGCTTCTTTAGAAGAGACTTTAATCTTTGGAGATTCAATTAGAATGCCTTTACCCTTATCTCTGGAAGCTGATGCTATGGATTAGACTGTTATTACTGGAGCCTGAAAACCTTCTTTGATGACAACTCCAGTTGTCCTGATGGGAGCAGCTTGAGTTTCTAGGCTAACAGCTTGAGTAGCTGTTGGGACTGTTAGCCTAGAAACTGGGACTGTTGGAGGGGAGGTTGAAGCTGTTTGGACTGAAAGAGGGATCTCCTGATTCTCCCCCTTTTTGGATGAATTGGTTTGGCCAGGTGGACCAAAAACCTTTGCAAACAGGGTTCGAACCATCTTCTCAAGCTGTATAATCTTATTTCCACAAAGTGTGAACCCTTGATGAAAATAATCCAATCGCTGATGTTGGGCTGCTATAGTCTGTTGCAGAGCTGTGATTTGTGCCCCCTGTGCAGCAATAATGGACTTATAATGTTCCAATATGGCTACAACAGGTTTCAGCTGTTGATCCGTCAATGCCATGAGTTGCAGACTAGCCTCAAGATCTTCAAATGATAGTGGTATTTGTGATCTATCACTGGCAGGAATTCCAGAGGTAGAAACATCTGGGCCCCTTTGTTCTTGGTACTGGGGACTTCCAGAAGGTGCTTGCACACCCTCTGTTGCCACGGCTGTGGTCTTAGATATGTTGACACTGGCCTGTGCCTCTTGTGCAGAGACATCAGTAGTGTCAGCCACAAATCCCATAAGGACATCCTCTAATGGAATGTCCACCTCCAAATTGAGGGTGGGAGAGTCCTCAGTGGGTTCCCTTTGGATATTCTGTGCAGAAGTGTCCTCCTGCACAGGGATATTTGGCACTGGTGCTTGGGCTGAGGAGGAAGGAGCTCCTGAAACCCTTTGTCTTTTGTATTTTAGGAGTGTGGGGGGTGGGGATGTATGTGTAAAAGAAGGAGCAGATGGAATGTTTGTATCATGAGGAGTGGGTTGGGGTCCTAGGGGTGAGGCAGTGATGGATGGCTGAGCCTGCTCAGGACCCTCTCCTCTGTTTGTTGGATTGATGCCCAGCATTGCAGAGGGCAATGGGACATCCACATTCAAAAAATTGGCACTAGGTTTTAAAAGTCTTTTAATGGATGGGAAAGTGTGCCTATGGGTATTTTGTGTTCGGCGCTTCAACACTGTCTTCATCAGTTCTGCAGTATACTACAAACAAGCCAATCAGAAAATTTGTTAGTCTAGAAATTATAATCAAACAACCAATTAGGACCAGTGGCTAATGACATTTAGCAGTGATTTTTCATTAAACTCAACATTGGCCACTTTTCTTCAATGGTTTTAGACACACTGTTATATACTCTATAGGCTTTGCTTTGAGTAGAGTAACCTACAAAGAAACCTTCTTCAGCTTTACTTTCAAACTTTCCTAAGTGAGTTTTAGTGTGAAGAATAGTGCATGAACAACCAAAAGATTTTAGAAAGGCTACTAAGGGAACTCTGTGATGGAATAACTCATATGGAGTTTTCCCTTGTGACTGAACAATTTGAACCCTATTCAGCACATAACAAGCTGTATTGACTGCCTCTGCCCAAAAGGTCATTGGCAGTTTGGAATCAGCTAGCATGGTTCTAGCAGCCTCTATTAAAGTTCTATTCTTCCTTTCAGCTACACCATTTTGTTGTGGTGTTCTGGGTGCACTATATTGCCTTGTAATACCTTTAGACTCACAGAAACTGTTTAGGATATGATTTTTAAACTCAGTTCC
>JAANYP010004830.1:0-36616 GCA_020465985.1 Centrapalus pauciflorus | reverse complement strand
CTCACCAACAATTTTTGTTGACGTATTTTAGTATGTATTTTCAGGTAATTAAGGCAAGTGTGCCTTCAGATACACCAACTTTCAAGCTTCCGCATTTCATGGAGTCGCATGCATATTTCGAAAACTAACGGAGATTTGACTGCATTATTTTTGGACGCATTAATTATGTTTCAGAATCTCTGTATTACGCGAACTTCATTCCTTTCATTTTGTAAAACATTAATACATTTTTAAATTTTAATGTCGTAATATTTCGAAAACGTCCATATAGTGGTCGTTCGTTATAATTATGGTTACGCTTCCGCACTCGTCACGTCTCGCTGCCAACCAAGGTAGCAGGGTGTGACAGATTGGTATCAGAGCCATAGTTATAGTGAACTAGGTTGCATTAGTACCTAGACTATAATTGTTACAAAAACTAAACTTTCTTCAAGAACTGTGAACACATATATGGACCCTGATGACAATAACATATCGAAATTCACCCCTAGGGAAAGGGTGTGACTAGCACAACGGGAGTCTATCCCGGTACCTGCCCATCAGCCAAGCCCGCCGTAGTAGTAACGGGCAAGCATAAGAAAGTGGGGATGGATGCCTCACACTCTCCAAGAGTGGAGAAACGAAGAGGGGATCCAAATCCAGTTTGAAGTCAGAACACCATCTTCCTCTCAAGTGCCGACACTTACCCAGAAACCTACGTAACAAACAATGTCTCTGTTGGTGGCAAGGGCCGCCAGACCTGACCTCCAATTTCGACAAAATCCACCAAGAGGTCAGTGAGATCTTTGCAAGGATTAACCAGGAGGCAATGCAAACCACCAATAAACCTTAGGCCAACCAGAATAAACAGGCGATTCAACCAGACGGAATCAACAAATTGTGACAACGCCTAGCGGAGCACAAAACCCGCAATGCAGAACTAACCCAACAACTTAACACTCTGGAGTACGAGGAAACCCCAGAGGCATCTCATACCTAGTACCCTTCTACCATTTTATAGTATTTATCTAGGCTTTACTATCTGATATATCTTAGGGTAAATAAGGCTTAAGAATTTATCAAAAAAAAATTTGACCATATCACATACAAAGATTAAGTATCAAGAACTTTTATGAGGAATTAAGTTTTAACTACAACTCTGCGTAGGAATAGATAAAGCTGTGACTATCTGCCTAAGAAATTTCAAACCCGTAGACTTATCCTCTTACCCCATTAGATACCACTTATGCATTTCTACTATTTGATACTGGTGCTGATAAGAGCTTTATATCCACTAAGTTCACGAAGCTGATAAATTCCATTAAGTGCTACTTATGCTATTGAGGTTGATGACAGTGAGACGCTTAAGACAAATAATATAAGTCGAGGATGCTCCTTAGAATTAGTAGGCCGACTCTTTGAAACAGACATGATACCCATCAAACTGGGAAGTGTTTACGTGGTCATAGGCATGGATTGGCTATCGAAAATCGTGAGGAAATAGTATGCAACAAGAACATAGTTCATATACCTTTAGCCAATAAGAAGGTCCTTACCGTCCAACGCAAAGCAAGAAATACCAAAGTAAGCATCATCTCTAGCATTAGGACCCTGAAGTGTTGATAGAGAGGGAGCCAAAGGGAAAGCGGCTCGAAAATATTCTTATTATTTATGGTTACCCCAAAGTTTTTCCAGAACACTTACCTGAACTCCCAACATCGAGGCAAGTCAAATTCAAAAATAGGCCTAGTATCAGGTGCGGTACCAGTGGCTCGAGCACCATGCCGATTAGCCCCATCAATAGTGTAAGAATCGTCCAACCAACTATAGGAGCTCTTAGCAAAAGGGCCTATCAAACCGAGTTCCTGGCTTTGGAGGAGCTCCAGTTTTGTTCATAATGGAGAAGGATGGAACTTTCGGGATGTGCATCAATTACCGAGAAATTAAATAAGCTAAAAGAACCAATACCCACTTCCAAGGATCAATGACTTGTTTGACAAAACTCCAAGAATTAAGCTTCTATTCGAAGATCGTCCTTAGGTCTGGTTATCATCAGGTTAGAGTTCACAAGAAAGATATTCCAAAGACAGCTTTCAGATTCCGTTTCGGTCATCATAAATTCCTATTAATGCCGTTTGGATTAACCAGTGTCCCCAACGGTACTCATGGACCTCATCGGGTGTGCAAACCTTATTTAGACAAATTCGTGATTGTATTCATGAATGACTTTTAATCTACTCACGAAACGAGAAGGAGCATGAGCAACATTTAAGACTGATTCTGGAATTATCGGAGAAAGAACAACTATATGCTAAGCTTTCTAAATTTGACTTTTGGTTAGGAGAGGTGAAATCCCTCGGTCACGTGAACAATAGTAAAGGAATCCAAGTCGACCCCGCAAAGATCAAGGCTATCAGGAATTGGTCAACTCTTAGAAACCCCATAGAGATACGACAGTCCTTAAGACTTGCCACTTATTATAAGCAATTTTCTCAAAGACCACCAGCACTCTAACAAAACTGACCCGAAAAGACATGAAGTATGATTGGAGCAAGGATCAGGAGACATCATTCCAGTTATTAAAGCACAAACTGTGCAGCGCGCCTATTTTGTCCATACTTAAGAGGAACGAGAAATTTATAGATTACTGTGACGCTTCACACAATGGGCTTATATAGAAAAATAGGGACATAGCTTATACTTTATGAAAACTTAAGGTTCACTAGGTGATTTACACAACACATGATCTGGATCTTGAAGCAGTAGTCTTAATCCTTGGAGACAATAGTTGTACGGTATGAAGTGTATTGTATTCACAGACCATAAGAGCCTCCAACACATCTTGAACCAGAAAGAGTCGAATACGAAGTAGTACCGTTGGATGGAACTAATATGTAATGGCAACCGTGAAAATTCGTTATCACCTGAGGAAAACTAAGGAGCTAAGCCGTTAAGAGTACAAGTGGATAAATAGTTTAGAATAAGGGCTAATAAAAATCGATAATTCATGAATAGAATCTGATTACTCTGTTTGGTGGAATAAGAAAGCTGGCTATGGATGAAGGACACAAATTAAGATATGTCGTTCACCCCGGATCCAATAAAATGTATCATGACCTTAAGAAACTATACGGGTGGCCTATCATGAAGAATGACTTGCCAAATCGGTCAGAAAATTCCTAACACGCTCCAAAGTTAAGATAAACCATCAGAAACCATTTGGGTAATAGTCGACAACCTAACAAAATCCGCGCGTTCCTACCAATCAAGAAGAACATCAGGATGAATAAGCTAGTCCAAACGTACCTCAAGGAAGTCGTCTCCGGACACGGAGTGCCTATTATAATCATTTTGATATGGATAGCAGATCTACAGCTAAGCTTTTGGCAATTATTATAGCCAACTGTGGATAAAAACCTGGACCTGAGTACCACATATCACTCTCAGACCAATGGTCAGAATAATAGAACGATCCAAACCCTAGAACGTACATTAAGAGCCTGTGTAATGGATACTTATTTGCCTTAGTGGAATTATCGTACTACAATAGCTATCACTCAAGTACTAAAGCTGCTCCGTTTGAGGCCCTCTACGGGCAAAAGTGTCGATCACCAATTTATTGGGAAGAAGTGGGAAACGGCCAAATCATTGGCGTTAAGATCATTCACAAAATTACCGAAAGGATAGTACGATTGCGGAACTGACTAAAAGTTGCCCGCAATTGTCAGAAAGTTATGCAGATGTAGGAAGAAAATCCCTTGAATTCTAATTAGGAGAACGAGTACCAATGAAACTCTCGCCTTGGAAGGGCGTAATCCGTTTTGGGAAACGAGGAAAACTCAATCCTCGTTATATCGGACCATTCAAGATCACCAAAAGAATTGGCCCGGTAGCTTACCGACTCGACCTGCCCCCAGAGCTTAATAACGTTCATAATACCTTCCACGTGTCCAATCTTAAGAAGTGTCTGGCTGATGAATCACTCGTTATACCCATGGACGAGCTGGAGTTAGACGATAAGTTGAACTTCATTGAGCAACCTGTAGAAATAATGGACCGCGAAGTCAAGAAACTAAAGCACAGTCGGATCCCGATAATAAAAGTCAGATGGAACTCTAAGCGAGGTCCTGAGTTTACGTGGGAACGCGAGGATCAGTTCCGAGAAAAATACCCACACCTGTTCTCAAGTACTCAAGAAGTGGAGAACACGAGCTAATTTCGGGACGAAATTCCCTTAACAGGGGGAGACTGTAACATCCGGCACTAAACCATGATAGCAACAATGACCTAATATGTATTTAATAGTCAATTATAGCCTAATCAGTGGTCATTAGAAATTAATCAAGTGATTAACAAGGTTTATTAGAAAATTCAACTCAGTTAGAATCAAATTCATCGGTGCGATGAATCGGGAAATCAATTAATCCGATCAATTTACGATATGAGGGATTAATTCAACTAAGTACATAATTAAATTATGATTAGTGACACTAATCATACACTAATACAATTACTTAACATTAATTATGCAAGACTAAAACAATTCATTAAAACAATGCATTCAAAAGTATTTATGAATTTACAAGAAAAGGGAAATACAAGAATACATTCTAAATACTTTTATACAAAAAAAAATATATAATAACATGAAAATAATCCATAAAAATCTGGTCATAGGGTAGTACTACCCAAGATTTGATTTCAATTTTTTAATTCCCAACTCCATAACCTTTCATAATCAAATCTTTCACACCCCATTCTCCTTTCATTTCAACATGATCTTACACTCCACCTCAATTTGAAAGACCAAGACTTTGCCTATAAATAGAGGGCTTCCTTTTCATTATTTTCACACCAAAATATCTCTTTCTCTCCTCTCAAAACCGGATCCAACACACACACACACTACAAACCTTTTCATTCAAGTGTTCTTGGTGAACTTCTAGTGTTCTTGGTTCAAATCTTGCAAGAGTTCCAACTTCTTCTCAATTTCATACTCCAAATACATCAAAGTAAGTAAATACTAACTTATTTCATCATATATTTAAGTTTATATAAGTCTTGCATAATATATATAATCACCTACAACAACAAGTTTCATAAAAACTCAAGTTTATAAGTTTCTAGTTGTTATTTTTAAGTTGTTTCTTTAAATGTGTTTATGAATATATGAACACATTATAAGCATGTTAATATTATGAAAACATGTGTTATATATGTGGTTTTATAACTATTATGGCTTTTAAACAAGTTGTCTTTAAATAAACAACAAGAATCATAAGTTGTTTTAAATTTATAAACTACGGAATTTCGGCAGAATATTTGTATCGACTTTGAAAAATCATAACTAATTCATAACTCAACGAAATGAGTTGATTCTTGTCTCAAAAGTTAGATCTATGTCTTAACTATAGATCTGCAATTTTTCATAATTTATTTTGAAGTTTAAGACCTCCAGAAATTATTTGAGAAACCGAAAGTTTAACAGCTCAAAAATGGCCAACATAGCGTTTTTAACGAGATTTTTCACCAACCTAAACAACTCGAAAAATGGCCGTTCTTGATTCTAAAAATCCTTTGTATATAGTAGTTTAATGTCCTAGAAAACCAAAGTCTAAAACATTTTGGAGCTTGGTCAAAAACAGCCTCAAAGTAGGCCGAAAAACCTCCGAAAAAGCTGGAAAATTATATATATATAAACTTGACGTTTTAAGCAAATCTTATTTATAAACTTGTAATGTTGGGTGATTTAAGACATAAAAATCTATAAATATACATATTATCATATATTAGTGATATTAAGTCCTTATCATCATTTAGGACTCGGTTAAACACCTCCGGTTTCATCACCCATCAAACAACGCACTTTTGCATTTTTGCGCGTCGTTTTGCCATCACAAGTTCGGTGAGTCTTCAT
Organism: Centrapalus pauciflorus; assembly: GCA_020465985.1. NCBI lineage: Eukaryota > Viridiplantae > Streptophyta > Magnoliopsida > Asterales > Asteraceae > Centrapalus > Centrapalus pauciflorus. Next base: position 30,720 of record JAANYP010004830.1, on the reverse strand, counting down.
AGCCCCTATTTTTCACTATCTATTGGGGTGGAAATACATGCACTGTTTTCATATGGACATCAAAACTGTTTATTTCTTATATGTATTACATGTTCGGATTCCATCAGCCCTTATATCATGAACCGTTAATTGCATTTATTTGTAAGCGCGAGTATATTGTGGATAGATCTATTGGGAGTCATGTCCCCCATTCGTGTTAGCTCGGTTCGGCTAACAGCGAGTGCATATATATTCAACACACGGTATTACGTATGGGAATACTGCACAGGGCAAACTCATTCTAATTAAGCTTCGGTTGCATGATGGTTTATGTAATACATACACGGAATTTATGATTTTATAAATTCAACTCATCTGATAATGTCCATACAACTGGTCTTTTCGCGTAAACCTATGAGCTCACCAACAATTTTTGTTGACGTATTTTAGTATGTATTTTCAGGTAATTAAGGCAAGTGTGCCTTCGGATACACCAACTTTCAAGCTTCCGCATTTCATGGAGTCGCATGCATATTTCGAAAACTAACGGAGATTTGACTGCATTATTTTTGGACGCATTAATTATGTTTCAGAATCTCTGCATTACGCGAACTTCATTCCTTTCATTTTGTAAAACATTAATACATTTTTAAATTTTAATGTCGTAATATTTCGAAAACGTCCATATAGTGGTCGTTCGTTATAATTATGGTTACGCTTCCGCACTCGTCACGTCTCGCTGCCAACCAAGGTAGCAGGGTGTGACATTATTAATTTAGGATTTTATTAATTTATTTAAGGGTTTGATTTTTGGGGTTTTAGATAATCATGCCTTAGAGATAAGCTTGATTTTCTAGATTTATCCTAAATCCTATTTATCTAGAAATTACCTTAATTTAAATTAAGTGCTTATCCTAAAGGTTTTAGAATATCATAATTTATTAGGATAAACTTGTGTTATCCTAGGTTTAAATTTTGAGGATTTATATGGTTATATATATATAGGTTTCGGATATAATATATATATTTAATAATTAAATGTTTCTTATTTTATTTAAATATTGAAACCGAAATATATATATATATATAAATAAATATTAATTTAAACCCTAATATTTTAAATTGTTTAAAATATACCCTGAATTTTAAAATGTTTAAAATAGACCCTTTAATTTTAAAAGTTTAAAATTAAACCCCTAAGATTTAAAAGAAATTTATACATGTATTATTGATTATATATATATATATATATATATATATATATATATATATCATTTAAATCTAATTACATCGTCAGTCAATTGATAAATCGGCTCACCCATAGTGAACAAACTATAAACGAGGTATAAGGCGGGTCGCTCTGCTTCCCTAAAGGAGTAGGTTTTTAACAGCTTCGCGCTGACCTACCTCCTCCGCTTCGCTGTGCGTTCAATGGAGCTACCGAGGACTTTCGATAGGATGGTGTCCAGATTAAAAGTATAATAGAAAGTACTAAAAAATAAAATCCCGTTTTAGATATATCAAAAGTGAATTAGTATGCAAATCCATGAAAAATGCACATCTTCTATATGCACTGTTAGTGGAGCGTGTGTATTGACCGGCACACTAATGAGAGACATATTAGGAGGTGATGTAGGACTCGCGATTCCCGGACTGATCCGTGCCGGGTCTTACGCAGTTTTGCATGGTTAGATTCACCATCTTGTCTGTGATCCTCGGCAACCCAGTCACGGATAGTAGTTGAGCATAACCGAGATTAACATGCCATTGATAAGATTTAATGAATCTCAAAAGATCTAGGAATTTCATAGAGATTGAAATCGACAAGAGTTTGTCCACCTAAAATAGATTTGTGGCGTGATTACGGCGACCCTATTCATAAAACGAATCGAAAATATGGATCTTAGCCTTAATTCAAATTGGGTAAATTGTTTAAGGAATACTTCATACTAACTAAAACTTTATCTCACAGATGTCTACTTCTACTGGTATGCCCACTCCTGCTCCCAACCAAGCATCCCACTTCTCACTCCTTTCCGTTCTGGGTAGGGAAAAACTATCTGGTCCGAACTATGTGGACTGGATGAGAAACCTCATGTTTACGCTGAGGTATGAGAACAAGGAGTATATTCTCGATGAACAAATTCTCACACTGAATGAGAATCCCACCTAGGAGGAAATGGACGCACACCAGAAACATTACGATGATGCAAACAAAGTGTCCTGCATCATGGCGTCATCCATGGTTCCTGAGCTTGCTAAAGCCTTCGAGAATACATGGGCCTTTGAGATGAATCAGCAGCTGCGAGAGATGTTTGAGGCTAAGGCGAGCAAAGAGCGCCTTGATGTGGTAAGATCCCTCATGGCCTGCAAACCAAAACCTGGAACATCTATCTGCACTTTCGTCCTTGAGATGAAGGGGTACTTCGACCGGCTGGAGGCTCTCAATATGGTGTTTGACTCTGAGTTCTCCACCAATATCATTCTTTCTGGACTGCCCACCATCTATAATCAGTTCGTACTCTCCTATCAGATGAACATCAATCAGAAGGAGACGTCAATTATGGAACTGCATAATCTACTCCGAACCGCTGAACAGGGCATCAAGAAAGATGAGACCCCTGTGGCCCCTGTGCTTATTGTCGGTAAGGCCTCAAAGAAACGGAAGTCATCTTGGAAGGCCCCAAAAGGAAAGTCCAAGAAAGGGTCTCAAGGGAGAACAGAGTCCGGTATTGTGCCTACTAAAGATCCGAAAGAAGCAGTATGCTTTTACTGCAATGGCAAGGGGCACTGGAAGCGAAGCTGCCCATCATATCTGAAGGACCTTAAAGACGGCAAAGTCGAAAAGGCCAGCACCTCAGGTATGTTCATGATCGAACTCCATAACACTTCTATCTCTAATTCATGGGTTCTTGATACATGATGTGGTACTCACATTTGCTCTGTATTGCAGGGACTAAGGGAAAGTAGAAGCTTGAAGCATGAAGAGCTGAACCTAATCATGGAGAATCGAAAGATCATGCCTGTGAAGAAAGTCGGAAGGTTCCAGCTCGTGCTTAGATCAGGAGTAGAGATTAGCTTAAATAATTGCTGTTATTCACCCAATATGAATCGGAACATCATTTCTTTGTTTGCCTTGTATAAGGATGGATACAATTTCAGCTTTGATAATAATAATGGAAGTATTTTGGTTTATTTGAATGATGTTTTTATATTCAAAGCTTGTCCTTATAATGGCATATATGAAACTGTTGAGTGTGATAACAACCTATTATTTAATATTGATTCTAACGAAATTGATAAGTCCAAATTGTGGCACTGTCGCCTTGGGCACATTAACAAGAAACGCATCGCCCAACTCCAAAAGGATGGAGTGTTGGAATCATTCGACCAAAAATCGGATGATGTATGCGAATCCTGTTTACTGGGCAAGATGACAAATTCACCATTCACAGGAACGTGTGAAAGAGGTGAATGACTATTGGATTTGGTCCACACAGATGTATGTGGGCCATTCCGATGTGCTACAAAAGGGGAAAATCGGTACTATGTCACCTTTACAGATGACTATAGTAGATTTGGATATGTTTATTTAATTAAACATAAGTCCGACACTTTTGAGACATTCAAAAGATATCAAAGTGAAGTAGAGAATCAACTGGGCAGAAAGATAAAGGTTCTCCGCTCCGACAGGGGAGGAGAGTACCTTAGTATCGAGTTTCTCGATCATCTTAGAAGCTGTGGAATAGTTTCCCAGTTAACTCCTCCTAAAACACCACAACTCAACGGAGTTGCGGAGAGGAGAAACAGGACCTTGTTAGACATGGTCCGATCTATGATGAGTCGAGCAACACTTCCAGTAAGTTTCTGGGGTTATGCATTAGAAACTGCGGCACATATTCTAAATCTAGTACCCACCAAGAAAGTTTCAAAGACACCTTACGAGATGTGGAAAGGAAAGCGTCCTTCCCTTGGTCACATCAAGATCTAGGGTTATGAAGTCTTCGCTGGACGAGAGACCTCTGACAAACTCAGTCAAAGATCTGAAAAGTGTCTATTCGTCGGTTACCCACAAGAGTCATTTGGATATCTATTTTACAAACCACGTGAAAACGTAGTTTTTGTATCTCGAAGAGGAGTGTTCCTCGAGAAGGAGATAATATCTAAAGAGGACAGTGGGAGTAAGATCGATCTTGATGAGATTCAAGATACTACTGATGAAGAACCAACTGCAAACACTGACCATCAACATGAGGTTGAGATGCTTGTTGAACCCAATGACATATCCTTACCTTTGCGCAGATCCGTTAGAGTTAGCAATCCTCCTGAGTTCTACTATGGTTTCAATATTGAACAGGATGATATGATTAGTGATAGTACACTAGTCGACTTAGATGAACCAGCTAACTACCGGGAAGCGATGGCAGGCCCTGAGGCAGCCAAATGGAAGGAAGCTATGGATAACGAGATTGAATCCATGTATGGCAACCAAGTTTGGAACTTGGTTGATCCCACACCCGGTCTAAAGATGGTGGGTTGTAAGTGGATATTCAAGAAGAAAACGGATATGAACGGGAAAGTACGCACTTACAAAGCTAGGCTGGTGGCAAAGGGCTATACTCAAACCTACGGGATTGACTATGAGGAAACCTTTTCACCGGTAGCTAAGATTAAATCCATAAGGATAGTTCTGGCCATAGCTGCGTTTCATGACTATGAAATCTGGCAGATGGATGTCAAAACCGCTTTCCTTAACGGGAAATTGACAGAGGATGTGTTTATGACACAACCTGAAGGTTTTGTAGACACCAAGTATCCTAAGAAAGTGTGTAAGCTTCAGAAGTCCATTTATGGACTTAAGCAAGCTTCTCGAAGCTGGAATCTTTGCTTTCATGAGAAAATCACAGAGCTTGGATTTTCTAGAAGCGAAGATGAGTCCTGCATATATGTCAAGGTCAGTGGGAGCACTGTAGTCTTCCTGGTATTATATGTCGATGACATATTACTTATAGGAAACGACATCCCAACATTATAGAGTGTAAAAGATTGGTTGGGAAGATGTTTCGCTATGAAGGATCTAGGAGATGCAGCTTTTATTCTGGGTATAAAGATTTATAGAGATAGAACGAGACGTCTAATAGGACTAAGCCAGGATACGTACTTGGACAAAATACTGAAAAGGTTCAGTATGGAGTGTTGGGTTTCCTATACCCTTGCTAGGTTAAATTAAAACTTTGCGAAAAATTAAATAACCTAACTATGCAAGAATATAAAACCTTAAGGATCTAACCAAACAAGCTAAGCAACTAATTATTAAAATAAAGAGATGAATAAGAAAAACTAACCTTGAGAAAATTCGCAATTTTCTCCACAAAGAACGATTTCACGAACAGCCTCTGAATCGAGCAACAAGCGTCTAAAGCAAGATCGCCTCTAGTTGTTCACACCCAATGAACAAAAGAAAAGATAATTATAACTTTTCTAAGCTCAGATCTCAGAGTTCCAAAAACTGGTATCCCTTGTGATCGTTAGAGAACTTAGAATTGAATGAGCGAGGAATGAAGCAGGCAGGGGCTGCCTATTTATAGGTTTAGAAACCTACAAATTTTTGATCCCAAATCCATGTGGGATGGATTGGTGACCGGCCCCCCCTATTAGGGTTTAGGGGGTGCCCTGTTGACTATGAACTAATTGCAGTTTAGCCCCTGTACTTCCTCAATTAATTCTATTAGCTTCCGGTTAATTTATTAACTATTAATAAATTAACAAACTAACTCATTAATCAAATATAATCAATTATTTAGTTTCTAATTAATTTATTAAACATAATAAATTAACAAACTAATTAACATTATATATTTAAGTTAATCATCTTCTCTTTACAATTCATTGCATGTACCCAAAAAGGATCCAGCCTGATAACAATATGTTTACAAATAATTGTGACTTGGACACTAATTCCAACAGTCTCCCACTTGGACAAGTTGGCAACTATTTGTCTAAACACATTCTATTACCAACCTTCCTAGCTAAGACATGGATTATAATCAATCTTTGGTTTCAAAATTATGTTTCTGATTTCCGATTAATATGACTATATGAGACTTATTAATTGAACACTTCAATTTTGTCTCGGTCGGGCCCGACACTCTAGAGTCAACGTTTAATCATCAGAGGGCCCAAAGATATCGCTTTTCCATATAGGCAAAAGGAACGAATAAACTTCGCATACACAGCGCTAGCTAAATAATAACATCGTAACTAGATACATCCGTTATAACTGGCAGTTACGCACAGCGTTTGAATGCACTAAGGTATGACGGACTAGAAAACCACAACTTCAATGTATCTCCGTCTGAAGAATAGAGGATATTATCATCTTGGAAATACTTATGATTTGATCCATGAAGTATCTTTCCAAGTGCGAGTGCCCTATACTTAAATCTCCATTAAGTACCTGTTAGGCACAAAAAGGCCTCAGTCAAACCTGCTCTGCATCTGAGGGGGAGATTATTAATCAAACCTGTCGATGCTTTTGAAGGTTGAATTTAAGGTCTGTTATATGCCTTATTGAAACCTGAAAATGATTTGCAATATCAGCCTAAAGCTGTTCCATGTGTTGCATATGTTGCAGCAAAGGCAGTTTTGCCCAAGCTGTTCAGTCTGCTGAACAGGCTGGACATAAACTGTCTACGCTGCTCTACACTGATGAGCAGCTTGGGCAGTTTACAAGTGTTCTGTTCTTTATGAACAGAACCTGTTCTTTGTGAACAGGCTAAACACTTTATGGAATATGTTTCCAAGTCCTCATGTATTGTATTTGACTACAAGATCAGTTTACAAAGTCGAAGACAAAGTGGAAATCAGAACTGCTCAGCCTGCCCAAGCTGTTCTGTTACATGAAGAGAAAAGGTTATTTGAAAAAGGGTGACAGACCTTTTTCTTATATCAAAATAGGCCTTTACAAGGAAGAAAAACACAAAGTTGACATTCCTTATTTGGTTAAAGGCAAAGCAACAGTAGACAAAGTGAAAAGACAAAAGTTCTGCACATGTGAAGACAAGTCTGCTTTTCAGAAAGGTGCAGAAAAGGTTATGTTGTCTATTCAACAAGACTTCTCCTTTTTCATTTCGTCCAATGAAGAAGCTTCACTTAGATCCTCTGAGTGGGTATAAAAAGAAACTTCCAAGGATTGATCGATTAAGCCAAAAAAAAAGCTAAGTGCTGAAAACAAGAGTGAACGTGCATTCAAAGTGTGTCTTTCATGTATGCAAGTCTGCTTGAATAAAACAGTACTCAGTGTCTAAGCTGTTCTTGTCCAAGCTGTTCCTCAGAGTCTTGTAACCACAGTGAGTGATTCTTAGTGAGTGTATTCATTGTAATTAGTTTAAGTCAGTCTTAGACTAGTTAGATATACTGTTGTATCTGTCATCTCAGCTTTAACCTTTCCGCATTCAAGCTTGTTTGTAATTAACATTTGTTAATAATACATACAAACATTGAGAAAATTGTGAGTAGTCTTTAAAGTGTTGTATTCACCCCCCCTCTACAGCTTAAAGCTATACACTTGGGATATCTTTTGGGACCTACAGTACCCATGAATGTTGCAGCAATCTCTATGCTATGTCAAACTCTTGACAGTCTACTAACATTCCATGACAGTCTTTATTCAATACTAACTCCCGGTAGTACGAACGACTGAGGTATTTGAATAAAATTAATTCTCTGGGAGTTGGTTCTAAACATGCAAAAGGAAACACAACGATAAATTAATAGAAGATGACAGCACTTTGCAAATAAATAAATCTACATTATTTAATCACCAAATCCATTACAATTTCAAATCATTGTTACAATGTTTCAAATTCAAAACTAACTACGAAACTTTACATTATCTCGTAATCCTATGCTAACAGCATTACTACAGTGTTTCGGTTGAGAAAGTGGCTTTGTTAACGGATCATCTGGATTCTCCCCTGATCGCACTCTTTTCACAATCACATGTCCTTCTTCAACCTTGCTACAAACAAAGTGGTACTTCCGATCAATATGCTTGGACTTTCCATGATCCTTGGGTTCTTTAATCAACGAAATAGCACTTTCGTTGTCGCAGAATATTTCGATGGGGTCTTGAACCGTTGGGACAACTCCAAGATCTCCAATGAAATTTTTCAACCAGATGGCTTCCTTTGAGGCTTCTGAGGCCGCAATATATTCTGACTCGCAGGTAGAGTCTGCCACAGTTTCCTGCTTCGAACTCTTCCACGTCACGGCTCTCCCGTTCAATAAGAACACCCAACCAGATTGTGACCGACAGTCATCTCTATCCGTTTGGAAACTCGCATCACAATAACCGGTTACTTTGAGTTCATCCTCTCCACCGTAAACCAAGAACCTGTCTTTAGTATTTCTTAAATACTTAAGAATATTCTTGACCGCCGTCCAATGACCTTCACCAGGGTCTTGCTGAGGTCGACTCACCATGCTTAAAGCAAATGAGATATCAGGCCTCGTACATGTCATGGCATACATTATAGATCCTATGGCCGAAGCATATGGAACTCGACTCATTCTGTCTCGTTCCTCCTGTGTCTTCGGGCTCATGTCTTTACTAATCTTTATGCCATGAGCAAAGGGAAGGTTCCCCTTCTTAGACTTCTCCATACTGAACCTTTTCAGTATTTTGTCCAAGTATGTATCCTGGCTTAGTCCTATTAGACGTCTCGTTCTATCTCTATAAACCTTTATACCCAGAATAAAGGCTGCATCTCCTAGATCCTTCATAGCGAAACATATTCCCAACCAATCTTTTACACTATGCAATGTTGGGATGTCGTTTCCTATAAGTAATATGTCATCGACATATAATACCAGGAAGACTACAGTGCTCCCACTGACCTTGACATATATGCAGGACTCATCTTCGCTTCTAGAAAATCCAAACTCTGTGATTTTCTCATGAAAGCAAAGATTCCAGCTTCGAGAAGCTTGCTTAAGTCCATAAATGGACTTCTGAAGCTTACACACTTTCTTAGGATACTTGGTGTCAACAAAACCTTCAGGTTGTGTCATAAAAACATCCTCTGTCAATTTCCCGTTAAGGATAGCGGTTTTGACATCCATCTGCCAGATTTCATAGTCATGAAACGCAGCTATGGCCAGAACTATCCTTATGGATTTAATCTTAGCTACTGGTGAAAAGGTTTCCTCATAGTCAATCCCGTAGGTTTGAGTATAGCCTTTTGCCACCAGCCTAGCTTTGTAAGTGTGTACTTTCCCGTTCATATCCGTTTTCTTCTTAAATATCCAATTACAACCCACCGTCTTTAGACCGGGTGTGGGATCAACCAAGTTCCAAACTTGGTTGCTATACATGGATTCAATCTCGATATCCATAGCTTCCTTCCATTTGGTTGCCTTAGGGCCTGCCATCGCTTCCCAGTAGTTAGCTGGTTCATCTAAGTCGACTAGTGTACTATCACTAATCATATCATCCTGTTCAATATGGAAACCATAGTAGAACTCAGGAGGATTGCTAACTCTACCGGATCTGCGCAAAGGTAAGGATATGTCATTGTGTTCAACAGGCATCTCAGCCTCATGTTGATGGTCAGTGTTTGCAGTTGGTTTTTCATCGGTAGTATCTTGAATCTCATCAAGATCGATCTTACTCCCACTGTCCTCTTTAGATATTATCTCCTTCTCGAGGAACACTCCTCTTCGAGATACAAACACTACGTTTCACGTGGTTTGTAAAATAGATATCCAAATGACTCTTGTGGGTAACCAACGAATAGACACTTTTCGGATCTTTGACTGAGTTTGTCAGAGGTCTCTCGTCCAACGAAGACTTCACAACCCCAGATCTTGATGTGACCAAGGGAAGGACGCTTTCCCTTCCACATCTCGTAAGTTGTCTTTGAAACTTTCTTGGTGGGTACTAGATTTAGAATATGTGCCGCAGTTTCTAATGCATAACCCCAGAAATTTACTGGAAGTGTTGCTCGACTCATCATAGATCGGACCATGTCTAACAAGGTCTTGTTTCTCCTCTCCGCAACTCCGTTGAGTTGTGGTGTTCTAGGAGGTGTTAACTGGGAAACTATTCCACAGCTTCTAAGATGATCGAGAAACTCGATACTAAGGTACTCTCCTCCCCTGTCGGAGCGGAGAACCTTTATCTTTCTGCCCAGTTGATTCTCTACTTCACTTTGATATCTTTTGAATGTCTCAAAAGTGTCGGCCTTATGTTTAATTAAATAAACATATCCAAATCTACTATAGTCATCTGTAAAGGTGACATAGTACCGATTTTCCCCTTTTGTAGCACATCGGAATGGCCCACATACATCTGTGTGGACCAAATCCAATAGTCCTTCACCTCTTTCACTCGTTCCTGTGAATGGTGATTTTGTCATCTTGCCCAGTAAACAGGATTCGCATACATCATCCGATTTTAGGTCGAATGATTCCAACACTTCATCCTTTTGGAGTTGGGCGATGCGTTTCTTGTTAATGTGCCCAAGGCGACAGTGCCACAATTTGGACTTATCAATTTCGTTAGAATCAATATTAAATAATAGGTTGTTATCACACTCAACAGTTTCATATATGCCATTATAAGGACAAGCTTTGAATATAAAAACATCATTCAAATAAACCAAAATACTTCCATTATTATTATCAAAGTTGAAATTGTATCCATCCTTATACAAGGCAAACAAAGAAGTGATGTTCCGATTCATATCGGGTGAATAATAGCAATTATTTAAGCTAATCTCTACTCCTGATCTAAGCACGAGCTGGAACCTTCCGACTTTCTTCACAGGCGTGATGTTTCGATTCCCCATGATTAGGTTCACCTCCCCATGCTTCAAGCTTCTACTTTCCATTAGTGCCTGCAATACAGAGCAAATGTGAGTACCACATCCTGTATCAAGAACCCATGAATTAGAGATAGAAGTGTTATGGAGTTCGATCATGAACATACCTGAGGTGCTGGCCTTTTCGACTTTGCCGTCTTTAAGGTCCTTCAGATTTGACGGGCAGCTTCGCTTCCAGTGCCCCTTGCCATTGCAGTAAAAGCATACTGCTTCTTTCGGATCTTTAGTAGGCACAATACCGGACTCTGTTCTCCCTTAAGACCCTTTCTTGGACTTTCCTTTTGGGGCCTTCCAGGATGACTTCCGTTTCTTTGAGGCCTTACCGACAGTAAGCACAGGGGCCACAGGGGTCTCATCTTTCTTGATGCCCTGTTCAGCGGTTCGGAGCAGATTATGCAGTTCCATAATTGACGTCTCCTTCGTATTCATGTTCATCTGATAGGAGAGTACAAACTGATTATAGATGGTGGGCAGTCCAGAAAGAATGATATTGGTGGAGAACTCAGAGTCAAACACCATATTGAGAGCCTCTAGCCGGTCGAAGTACCCATTCATCTCAAGGACGAAAGTGCAGATAGATGTTCCAGATTTTGGTTTGCAGGCCATGAGGGATCTTACCACATCAAGGCGCTCTTTGCTCGCCTTAACCTCAAACATCTCTCGCAGCTGCTGATTCATCTCAAAGGCCCATGTATTCTCGAAGGCTTTAGCAAGCTCAGGAACCATGGATGATGCCATGATGCAAGACACTTTGTTTGCATCATCGTAATGTTTCTGGTGTGCGTCCATTTCCTCCTAGGTGGGATTCTCATTCAGTATGGGAATTTGTTCATCGAGAACATACTCCTTGTTCTCGTACCTCAGCGTAAACCTGAGGTTTCTCATCCAGTCCACATAGTTCGGACCGGATAGTTTTTCCCTACCCAGAACGGAAAGGACACTAATTCCAACATGGAGAAGTCTAAGAAGAGGAACCTTCCCTTTGCTCATGGCATAATGATTAGTAAAGACATGAGCCCGAAGACACAGGAGAAACGAGACAGAATGAGTCTAGTTCCATATGCTTCGGCCATAGGATCTATAATGTATGCCATGACATGTACGAGGCCTGATGTCTCATTTGCTTTAAGCATGGTGAGTCGACATCAGCAAGACCCTGGTGAAGGTCATTGGACGGCGGTCAAGAATATTCTTAAGTTTTTAAGAAATACTAAAGACATGTTCTTGGTTTACGGTGGACAGGATGAACTCAAAGTAACCGGTTATTGCGATGCGAGTTTCCAAACGGATAGAGATGACTGTCGGTCACAATCTGGTTGGGTGTTCTCATTGAACGGGGGAGTCGTGACGTGGAAGAGTTCGAAGCAGGAAACCGTGGCAGACTCTACCTGCGAGTCAGAATATATTGCAGCCTCAGAAGCCTCAAAGGAAGCCATCTGGTTGAAGAATTTCATTGGAGATCTTGGAGTTGTCCCAACGGTCCAAGACCCCATCGAAATATTCTGCGACAACGAAAGTGTTGTTTCGTTGACTAAAGAACCCAAGGATCATGGAAAGTCCAAGCATATTGATCGGAAGTACCACTTTGTTCGTAGCAAGGTTGAAGAAGGACATGTGATTGTGAAAAGAGTGCGATCAGAGGAGAATCCAGCTGATCCGTTCACAAAGCCACTTTCTCAACCGAAACACTGTAGTCATGCTGTTAGCATAGGATTACGAGATAATGTGAAGTTTAGTAGTTAGTTTTGAATTTGAAACATTGTAACAATGATTTGAAATTGTAATGGATTTAGTGATTAAATAATGGGGATTTATTTATTTGCAAAGTGCTGCCATCTTCTATTAATTTATCGTTGTGTTTCCTTTTGCATGTTTAGAACCAACTCCCAGAGTAATTAATTTTATTCAAATACCTCAGTCGTTCGCACTACTGGGAGTTAGTATTGAATAAAGACTGTCATGGAATGTTAGTAGACTGTCAAGAGTTTGGCATAGCATAGAGATTGCTGCAACATTCATGGGTACTTAATGGAGATTTAAGTATAGGGCACTCGCACTTGGAAAGATACTTCATGGATCAAATCATAAGTATTTCCAAGATGATAATATCCTCTATTCTTCAGACGGAGATACATTGAAGTTGCGGTTTTCTAGTCCGTCATACCTTAGTGCATTCAAACACTGTGCGTAACTGCCAGTTATAACGGATGTATCTAGTTACGATGTTATTAGTTAGCTAGCGTTGTGTATGCGAAGTTTATTCGTTCCTTTTGCCTATATGGAAAAGCGATATCTATGGGCCCTCTGATGATTAAACGTTGACTCTAGAGTGTCGGGCCCGACCGAGTCAAAATTGAAGTGTTCAATTAATAAGTCTTATATAGTCATATTAATCGGAAATCAGAAACATAATTTTGAAACCAAAGATTGATTATAATCCATGTCTTAGTTTCATACGATATCAGAGAACGAAGGAATAGTTGATCTCTTATCTAAAGGATTAGCTCTGATATGATTCAGAGTTCGGCAGCTGTATCGAGTAGCTAGGAAGGCTGGTAATAGAATGTGTTTAGACAAATAGTTGTCAACTTGTCCAAGTGGGAGACTGTTGGAATTAGTGTCCAAGTCACAATTATTTGTAAACATATTGTTATCAGGCTGGATCTTTTTTGGGTGCATGCAATGAATTGTAAAGAGAAGATGATTAACTTAAATATATAATGATAATTAGTTTGTTAATTTATTATGTTTAATAAATTAATTAGAAACTAAATAATTATTATATTTGATTAATGGGTTAGTTTGTTAATTTATTAATAGTTAATAAATTAACCGGAAGCTAATAGAATTAATTGAGGAAGTACATGGGCTAAACTGCAATTAGTTGATAGTCAACAGGGCACCCCCTAAACCCTAATAGGGGGGGCTGGCCACCAATCCATCCCACATGGATTTGGGATAAAAAATTTATAGGTTTCTAAAACCTATAAATAGGCAGCCCCTGCCTGCTTCATTCTTTGCTCATTCGATTCTAAGTTCTCTAACGATCACAAGGGATACCAGTTTTTGGACTCTGAGATCTGAGCTTAGAAAAGTTATAATTTTCTTTTCTTTTGTTCATTGAGTGTGAACAACTAGAGGCGATCTTGCTTTAGACGCTTGTTGCTCGATTCAGAGGCTGTTCGTGAAATCATTCTTCGTGGAGAAAATTGCGAATTTTCTCAAGGTTAGTTTTACTTATTCATCTCTTTATTTTAATAATTAGTTGCTTAGCTTGTTTGGTTAGATCCTTAAGGTTTTATATTCTTGCATAGTTAGGTTATTTAATTTTCCGCAAAGTTTTAATTTAACCTAGCAAGGGTATAGGAAACCCAACAATTCCTACGTCCAGTCAGTGGGAATCGATGAAGCCTATCAACTCGCCTGGTCCGTGTTGAAGCAAATGATGACGGACGAGTACTGTCCGAGAAACGAACTCCAGAAAATGGAATCAGAATTCTGGAGTCTAGCAACGAAGGGAACGGACGTTACAGGGTATACTAACCGATTTCACGAGGTGAGCATCCTGTGTCCACAGATGGTGACCCCCGAGTGGGGACTCGCCCCTCAAATTCAAGGCAATGTGATTGCCTCAAACCCAACCACCATTCAGGACGCCATCAGAATGGCCAACAACCTTATGGACCAAGTGTCCCGGGGAAACGAGGCCAAAGCCGGGGACAACAAGAGAATATGGGAGGACAAGTCGGGGAAGAATTCGGGTTCACAATCCAAGAAGCCCGAAACCATCAAGGCTTACGTAGCCGGAGTCGAGACAAGGAAAGGCTACACAGGTACAAAGGCTTTGTGCACCCAATGCACCTACCATCACAATAGAGGTCCCTGCCCAACCCCTTGTGGAAAGTGCAAGCGTCTTGGTCATTTGACCAAAGACCATAAATTTGGTACCCCGTGTAACAACGGCGGCAACCAGAGGAGCTGCTATGAGTGTGGAGCTGCCGGGAACTTCAAGAGTGAGTGCCTGAGGTTGAAAAATGGTGGAGGAGCTCAGGGGAGAGCTTTTGTATTGGGAGCAGGTGATGCTTTTTTAGGATCCCCATGTGGTATCAGGTACGTTTCTTTTAAATGACATTTACGCTTACGTACTCTTTGATAGTGGGGCTGATAGGAGCTTTATATCTGATAAGTTTAGTAAGCAATTGAGTGCCACTCCTTTTCCCTTGGACAACTCTTATACTATAGAGCTAACTGACGGCAAAATGATAAAGGCAAATAATATTATTAAGGAATGCACACTGAAGCTGGCAGATCATCCCTTTAAGATAGACTTGATGCCTATAGAACTCGGAAGCTTTGATGTGGTAATTGGTATGGATTGGTTGTCACACAATCATGCCGAGATTTTGTGCGGTAAGAAAGTGGTACGGATACCACTCCACAAGAAGAAGGTCCTAACAGTCCAAGGGGAAAGAAAGAACCGTCAGCTGAATGTCATATCCCGCCTAATGCCATTAAAGTGCCTTAGAAAAGGTTGCCATGCAGTATTAGTCCAGATTGCAGAAAAAGAGTCGAAGGAGAAACAACTCAAGGATATTCCAGTGGTTTGTGACTATCCGAAGGTCTTCCCGAAAGATTTTCATGGGCTTCCGCCAACTAGGCAAGTGGAGTTCCAAGTCGACTTGGTGCTGGGAGCTGCACCGGTCGCAAGAGCCCCATACAGACTCGCTCCTTCTGAAATGCAAGAGCTATCCAATCAACTACAAGAGTTGATGGATAAGTGATTCATTCGACCAAGTTCCTCACCTTGGGGAGCTCCGGTCTTATTTGTGAAAAAGAAAGATGGATCCTTCAGAATGTGCATTGACTACAGAGAGCTAAATAAATTAACGGTAAAGAACCGCTACCCCCTTCCCAGAATTGACGTCCTATTTGACCAACTATAGGGATCTAGCTTTTACTCTAAGATTGATCTGCGATCCGGTTATCATCAAGTAAAGGTTCGGGAAGAAGACATTCCCAAGACAGCGTTCAGAACTTGTTATGGACATTACGAATTTCAGGTGATGCCATTCGGTTTGACCAACGCACCAGCCGTATTCATGGACCTCATGAATCGAGTGTGCAAATCATATTTGGAAAAATTTGTAATAGTGTTCATAGACGATATCCTTATCTATTCCAGAAATAAGGAGGAGCACGAACAACATCTCAAGCTGATCTTGGAGTTGTTAGAGAAGGAATAGTTATACGCCAAATTTTCAAAGTGTGAATTTTGGTTGCGAGAAGTTAAATTCCTTGGGCATGTGATCAACAGCCAGGGAATCCAAGTTGACCCATCAAAAATCAAGGCCATAAAGAACTGGGCAACTCCTAGAACTCCCATGGAAATCCGCCAATTTCTAGGACTTGCCGGTTATTATAAGCGATTTATTGAAAACTTCTCAAAAATAGCAGGTTCCCTAACAGAGCTGACTCGGAAAGATGTGAAGTATAGCTAGGGTGAAAAGCAGGAAAAGGCGTTTCAACAGTTAAAGCAAAGATTGTGTAGTGCACCAATTCTGTCCTTACCTGAAGGGACAAAAAAATTTTGTGGTCTATTGTGATGCCTCACACAATGGATTAGGTTGTGTGCTCATGCAAAAGGATAAAGTCATTACTTACGCATCACGGCAACTCAAAATCCACGAGGTGAACTATACGACTCATGACTTGGAGCTCGGAGCAGTGGTGTTTGCTCTCAAGATATGGAGGCACTACCTGTACGGAACTAAGTGCACGGTGTTTACAGACCATAAAACCCTTCAGCATATTCTGAATCAGAAAGAGTTAAATATGAGGCAACGTTGCTGGATTGAGCTGCTTAGCGATTACGACTGCGAGATTCGTTATCATCCCGGTAAGGCGAATGTTATAGCTGATGCCCTGAGCCGAAAGGAACGGACTAAACCTTTGAGAGTCCGAGCGTTGGTCATGACTATACAGTCAAACCTAAACTCTCAAGTCCGCGAGGCACAAGAAGAAGCAGTCAAGGAGGGTAATCTACTGGATGAAGCCTTGAGAGGAATGGATAAGCAGTTTGAAATCAAGTCAGATGGATGTCGGTACTTCATGGGTAGAATTTGGCTACCAAAATTCGGAGGATTGAGGAAGCTGGTCATGGATGAAGGGCATAAAACAAGATATGTCATTCACCCAGGGTCAGATAAGATGTATCACGACTTGAAGGAAATGTACTGGTGGCCAAACATGAAAGCTGACATTGCTACATATGTCAGCAAGTGCTTAACGTGTTTGAAAGTTAAGGCTGAGCACCAGAAACCATCAAGATTGTTAGTTCAACCAGAAATACCCCAGTGCAAGTGGGAGAATATCACCATGGACTTCATCACCAAGTTGCCAAAGACTTCTGGAGGTTATGACACCATTTGGGTGATTGTGGATCGACTTACCTAGACCGCACACTTCTTGCCAATCAAGAAGAGTGATAAGATGGATAAGTTAACACGAATCTATCTTAAAGAAGTCCTCTCAAGGCATGGAGTACCTGTATCAATTATATCAGATAGGGACAGCCGGTTCACATTGAGATTTTGGCAGTCATTGCAAGATTCATTGGGTAAACGCCTAGATATTAGCATTTCCTATCACCCACAGACGGATGGTCAGAGTGAAAGGACGATTCAGACTTTGGAAGACATGCTAAGGGCATGTGTTATCGACTTTGGCAAAAGTTGGGACAGGCACCTGCCATTAGTTGAGTTTTCCTATAACAATAGCTATCACTCGAGTATTAAGACCGCTCCATTCGAGGCACTCTATGGGCGAAAGTGTCGATCACCACTTTGTTGGGCTGAGGTAGGAGATAGCCAGATTACTGGACCCGAGATCATCCAGGAGACTACAGAATAGATAGCCCAGATTCGGAACCGATTAAAGACCGCGCGGGATCGACAGAAAAGCTATGCAGATGTTCGACGGAAGGATTTGGAATTTCAAGAGGGAGATCAAGTAATGTTGAAAGTCTCGCCTTGGAAAGGCGTAATCCGTTTTGGGAAACGAGGAAAACTCAATCCTCGTTATATCGGACCATTCAAGATCACCAAAAGAATTGGTCCGGTAGCCTACCGACTCGATCTGCCCCCAGATCTTAGTAATGTTCATAATACCTTCCATGTATCCAACCTTAAGAAGTGTCTGGCTGATGAAACACTCGTCATACCCATGGACGAGCTGGAGTTAGACGATAAGTTGAACTTCGTTGAAAACCCCGTGGAAATAATGGACCGAGAAGTCAAGAAACTAAAGCACAGTCGGATCCCGATAATAAAAGTCAGATGGACCTCTAAGCGAGGTCTTGAGTTTACGTGGGAACGCGAAGATCAGTTCCGGGAAAAATACCCTCATCTGTTCTCAAATACTCAAGCAGTGGAGAACACGAGCTAACTTCGGGACGAAATTCCCTTAACGGGGGGAGACTGTAACATCCGGCATTAAACCAGGTTAGCAATTACGACCTAATCTGTATTTAATAGACAATTATAACCTAATCAGTGGCCATTAGAAATTAATCAAAGTGATTAACAAGGTTCATGAAGAAATTCAACTCAATTAGAATCAAATTCATCGGTGTGATGAATCGGCAAATCAATTAATCCGATCGATTTACGATATGATTGATTAATGCAACTAAGTACATAATTAAATTATGATTAGTGACACTAATCATACACTAATACACTTACTTAACATTAATTATGCAAGACTATAACAATTGATTAAAACAATGCATCCAAAAGTATTTATGAATTTACAAGAAAAGGGAAATACAAGAATACATTTCCAAATACTTTAATACAAAAAATAAATGAAAATACACCAAATATACCTCCCTTAGGCCAGCCAATTGGAAGGACAAAAGGACCTTGAAATAATTTATTTTACTCAACATATCAAAATCAAATCCTCTTTATTTCAATTCATCCAAGATTTGCACTATTCTTCATCATTTCACTATCTTTTCAAGATCCAATTTTCCCAATAAATAGAGAACATTTCCATTCATTTTAAACACACCAAAACCCCTCTTTTCTGTCTTCAAAAACCAGTCATAAGCCCTCCCAAAGCCAAAAACCTTCAATTTTTGGTGTTCTTGAAGTATTTCAAGTGTTCTTCATATTTTGAAGTGTTCTTGGTGCAACTTTTGCAAGAGTTTCAACTTCTTCTCATTTGCATTCTTATAAAAATTTGGAAGTTTTCATAATTTATTATGTGTAACATCCTCGAATTCAATTATTGTAAATTAAGATTTATTTAGGTGGATATTTTATAATTAAGTTGCAATTTTGAGCAATGATTATGTATTTGGGGATATTTAAAAGTTTGTTGTTGTTTTAAGAAATTTAGAACTTTGAAATGATTATTATGAATTATAAAAGTTAGTAATGATAAACTAAGAATAAATCAGTATTTTATGGAACCGGTTAAGTTGAGGGGTGAAATGTGCAAAATAGGAAAGATGGGAATAAAAAGGGCTAAAAGCCATTCATTTTCCATATTTCACTCTCTCTCTACTTCCTCTCTCTAGAAAACTCTCTCAACTTCTCTCTAGATTATCTCATAAACCGACCGGCCGATTTTCGAGATTTATACGTTGTCGGAAAGATCTCAATGAGTACTACAACAATCTACGGTTGGATTCTTGATTTCGTATGGATTGAGGTAAGAATCGACCCTTTTAAGTTTATTATTTCGGTTTTTTGAAAGCATAAATTCGAGATTATCGTTTATTGCGTGAATAAAGCTGATTTTGCTTGAGTTTTAGCTAGAATATGATCGAGTATGCATAATATAATCGAATCTAGGCTTGATACTTAACATATTCATGATTTTAGGCTTAGAAATGAAGGATTTAAGTTGTAGATATGAACAAACTCGAAAATGTCAAGAACACAGTCGAAATGCAAGAACAAACTCGATTTTTGAGCTAAATTCGAGTGTAAATTCGAATCTAACACTAAGGAATTCGAATTTAGGTCCCTAAATTCGAATATGGTTCGAGTTTACCATATGGAGTTCGAGTTTAGTCCTCAAATTCGAAGGAAATTCGAATTTAACCCCTTAAATTCGAGTTTAATGCCTAAAATTGAAAACCCACTCTCTAAACTCGAATATTTTGAATGAAACCCATAGACAACACATAAAAGAACAAAAGATATTTCAAGGATAAGGTTTGAACTTGAGTTGGGTTCAAACTTAGTTGTGGTTCGAATTTGGATATGGATCCAAAATGGGGAAAAAATATTGCAGAACTTGTAAAACTTGGTTTTATGGATTTAAACAATTATTTACATGATGTGTTGTTACAAATGAATTTCAGGTCCCTTGTGGTGTTGTTTAACCCACAGTGGGGTACTTTGTGATCCGGTTGAAAGCCCGAGGAGAAATAAAATTTGGATAAAGTTAATAACGCACCCACTGTGAGTACCTCTGATTTTAACATGTCTGCATCTGCTTTATGTTTTGCTTCGCCTGCTGAGGCATGTTGTTTCACTTTCGTTTGACACTCTACTAACTTGCGTATATGTTGATGCACATTCATACTTGTTGCATGTCCGTTTCTTTGTTGTGCATCTTATTGATGGACCTGAGGGTCGCATCTGTACTCCGGTGTTATTGTGCTATATGACCAAGAGTTGACACCTCTGTGGTCAGGATAGGCAGTAGGTCATCCCCGATCGTACGTTTGCCTCAGATGGATTGTTTTTCTTACGCCGAGCGTCATCTCGAAGGAGTTGCGGCTCGGGTTTGCGTACTATGTGTACGTGTGGAAGTATACGGTATGCGTTACCGGTGTTACTTCTGGGGGCATCATAAGGATTTGTGGAATGTGTAAAATCATTGGTATTCACTAAGCATTCGCTTACCCTCTCAGTTGTTTATTTTTTTACAGGAAAAGGGAAGTCTGCCGCCGGACCTTCTAGTTAGGTCATTTGTGAAGATTCGGAAGATTTGGTACTATTTAATCGGTAATCATGCTTTGGGTTAATATTGTATTATATTCTGGATGTTGTAATAATTGTATTGGGTATGTAGACTTAGATATGGTACCTTGTAGCACCGTAGGGTGTATGTCACTGTTGCACTACTTTAATTATATGTTTCCGCACTTAAACTAGGTTATCAAATCATTATATAGCTGTTTGATGGTGATTAATCCTGGGTGTTTTTGTAAATGGTGGTTATTGTGACAAGGGTGTCACACGAGATGGTATCAGAGCAGTAGTTTGAGATTCAAGTGTCCGTGAGGTCTTTGTCTCAAACATTAAGTGATGATATGTAGTGGTTTAAGTAATGATCTGAACTAAGATAGGTTACGATCTAGTAATCATAGGAAAGTGAATTTCATACGGGACAACATATGATGTAGTTAATTATGTGATGGGATCACTAAATAATTTGTATATTTTATATATTTCAGAACATGTCTGGAGAAGGAATGACGCCACGAGAAACGAGGGAAATTGTGCTATCAATGATGGCAGAACAAAACAATATGATTCAAGACCAGTTTCGGGCGCGAGATGAGGCCAAAGCCAAAAGAAAAGAAGACAAGAGAAAAGAAAAGAGGGAATATGAAAGGAATTATGTTGTGGATGACATAAACCTTAGGAATAAAGAGAAACATAAAGACAAGGGCAAGGAAAAGATTGATTATGAAACTGGGATTGATGAGAATTACATGAACTATGTAATTAGATCATTCAAGTACTGGCAACCACCCACATTCTCTGGATCTCTGAGAATTGAGGAAGCAGAAATGTGGATTACAATTATGGAACAAATCTTTAAGGAGATGAATTGTAAGCATGAGTACAAGGTATTTTTGGCTAAGGATCAATTGATTGGACAAGCTAAGGAATGGTGGAATTGTTGGGAAAAAGAATTGGGATTCCAGTTGATTGCTTCCTTTAGTTGGGAACAATTCAAGTTGTTGTTTAGTAGGCAATATGGTGAGCCTGATATCGTACCACATGTTAATCATGTAGAAAGAGCTATTGGAAAGATTGTAAAGTCTGGAGAAGATGAACTAAATGGACTATATTTGAGGTCGAGAACAAATAAACGTGATAGAAGTAAGAGATGTTGCCATTGTAATCAATTTGGACATAAGGCTAACAAATGTCCAATGAAGGCCTACGCTTGTTATAATTGTGGAAAAGTGGGCCATTTTAGCAGAAATTGCAAATTTCGACCAAAGAATTAGCATGTAATGATATTATATGATGAAACTATGAATGAAAGGTTCAACAAAGAGATGAGATCTCTGAGATTGTAGTTATAACTTTTGGACGTTAATCCATAGAGTTAGAAGTGTACTTTAAAGATTCCATATGTAATATTTCATCGAAGTTCTATGATGCTGAAGTTAACATGAAATCGAGTGATATAAGTTTTATTACTAATATAAGTATAATCCTGTTTGTGAATGAGAATATTCGAGTATATAAATAGGCAGTAGATGAATAGCCAAGATGGACTTGGAAGCTTTGAATTGGAAAAGATGTCATAGACTTCTTGGAAATTTATGAATGAGTTTAGAAGTTGTAATGAAGTTTAAGTTTGACCATGATGGGTTAAAAGAATTGGAACTAATAGTATTAGTATCATATGTGATATGTTTGAGGGAATGATAACAACTTGTAGTGTTTATCATAAAACAAAATAGCATCAACTTGTATTAAAAGGAAACGGTAAGGTACATTGTATTGAATATTTTAAGCTTACAAAGGTTGTGGTTGAGAACGTATGACACGAACTGTTCATGAGAATTTGATGTAGTTGAAGTCGAAGAGGCTATTTCAATATTTGAAATATGTAAATTTTATAACAGAAAGGAAAATAATTTGTTGGGAAATAGTTTAAGTATACTCAAGCTGTTAGTTAGACTTCTCATACTGTTAGTAGAATTTCTGTGTAAGTACAAAGTTCATGCTGCTAGTTGAAGAAACTCGAGCTGCCAGTATAAAAGTTCAAGCTGCCAGAGCAAAATAACTCAAGCTGCTCAGTTCATGCTGCCAAGTCATTCAAGCTGCTCAACAGTTTCATAAACAGAATGTGCTGATTTTCAGGGAAGATATCTACAAGAAGATTCCAGCATATCTACTATCAGAGAAGTCATAGTCCTTCAAGGAAACACGTCCATAAAGCAATATAAATAGACAGAAGATTGTATAGAAGATATACGCATAGAATAAGAGTTTTCTGCATATTTTGAGTCTGTAATTGCTTTATTGTTCAAGTTTTCTTAAGCCTCTAAGGTTGTAAAACCCTAAGAACAGTTTGTGTTCTTCGTCTAATCAAAACAGATTAGAGGTGATTGTAATCAGTGAATTCAGCAATACAAACAGTCTTGATTACTTCTTATGTTTTATGCTATTATTGATTCTGAAAGTTTTTGTCAAAATAATTAAGTGTTATTCCGCAAACTTCTTAATTAAACTTTGATTCAAAGCAAGATTATTGATTTATACTCTGATAAATTCAAATCAGTTAATCTTGGTTATTCATAATTTTCATAAGTTATAGATCCTGACAAGTGGTATCAGAGCCACAGGTCGTTCTTTGTTTTTCAAAGTCGAAAACTTTCTTTCAAATTTTTAATCTTTTTCAATGGAATTTGAAAATAGCAGCAGTGGATCTGGGCAAGGACTCAAAGTGCCTATGCTCAAGCCCACTGAGTTTGAGATGTGGAAACTCAGGATTCAACAGCATATTCAATTCATTGATTATGCCATATGGGAAGCTGTTGAATTTCCTCCTGCAGTTGATCCAGAACTTGATGCTGAGGGAAAACCAGTAAAAACTCCTCCAAAAACTGAACTTGAAAGGAAGGCTAGAATGAATGAAGTGAAAGCACTCACATTATTACAAATAGCCATTCCTAATGCTTATCAACATCAGTTTAAAAAGTTTTATACTGCTCACTCTCTTTGGAATGCCTTAGAGAAGAGGTTTGCTGGTAATGCAAGTACCAAGAGAAATCAAAAGGACCTCTTGAAACAGCAGTATGAAAACTTTTCTGGTGGCAAGAATGAAAACCTCACTCAAATCTTTGACAGGTTCAACAAACTGATAAGTGAACTGGAAAGTGCAAGGGTCAATCTGGATCAAGATGAGGTCAACAGAAAGTTTCTCAGATCTCTTGGAGAAGAATGGACAGTCTATGCTGCACAGTGGAGAACAAAAGACACACTTGATGAGATAGAATTGGATGATCTATACAACAGTCTAAGAGTGTTTGAGACTGAAATTGATGCTAAAAAGAAATCCTTTTCTTATAATCACAACACTGCTCTTTTGTCCTCTGAAAAATCTAATAACTGTGATTCTTTTTCAGGTGGTGATGGCAATTCTGCTGAAACTCATTATGAAGCTTTTGTTGCCAATGATGGATTATTTGCTCTAAATGTTGAAGACTTGGAACAAATCCATCCTGATGATCTTGAAGAGATGGATTTAAAGTGGCAACATGCAATGCTGACCATGAGAGCCAAAAGATTCCTGAAAAGAACTGGAAGGACCAACTTTCAAGCCAAAACAGATGGCAAACCATCTTTTGATAAATCAAAAGTGGAATGCTATAAATGCCATAAGCTTGGTCACTTTGCCAGAGAATGTAGATCTCAAGGTCAACAACCATCAAGGACTTCACAGCCCATCCAAGCTTCCTCATCAACAGCACTTGTCTCTCAAGAAGACAATGTGTTTGACTGGAGTGATCAGACAGAGGAAGAATTCCAAAATCAAGCACTGATGGCAGAAACCTCAAATGTCTCCTCAACTGAACTACCATCTGAGGTAAATTCTAAACTCTGCTCTCAATCATGCAAAAATATGGTTAAAAAGTACAGAGATCATAATGAGAGCATGTGCAAAACTCTAGCTAAGATGGAAGAAAGGAGATATGAATATATGCAAGCCATAGAAGATCTGGAAAAACAGATCAATGACTATAAGGATAATGAGCTTCAAATGGGGTATGATAGAAACTATCATGAATGGGAGAAAAAGGAACTCAATAAGAAAATAGAATCTTTGAATAAAAAGGTAGAAGAATCTGAACAGAAGGTGTTAGAGGCTAATGAGAAACTGAAATCTGTTAACATAGATTTAGGTAACTTCAAGTTAGCAAATCAAAAGCTAGAACACCTAATGGAAGTTCAATTCAAATATAGAGTCAAATCTCAGGTCAATCCCAAAGAAGGAATAGGATACAGAGCTACTCCACCTCCATATAATAACAAGTACATTCATCCAATGAGTGAAGTTGCTGATAGACTTGTCAATGAACCATTAGATGAGTCTATGACTATTGTAGATCCTATCCTTGACAGCAGTCCTGAACCAAAGGAAGATAAGAGTCAAAATAGAGACTGTGACACAAAGAGTGCACCCATAGAAGTCAAAGTTCCCAGTAAGAAAGGAAAAGAGAAGATGAGTGTATGCAATGCTACTCCACAAGTTTCTGTACATTCTAACTGTAACACTGCATCTTCATCAAAAGGAACTAAAAGAGGTAAAACTGTTTCTATCTGCACATGCCAAAAGCATGGTGTTCAAAAGTTTCCTAAACAACAGCAGGTAAGAGGAAACCAGAGAAACAAGAACCAGAAATTGACAGAAAAGTCTGGTGTTCCAATTCAAACTGTCAAAAGATGCTATCACTGTGGAAGGAAGAATCACTTAGCTAAGGATTGTTTTTACAAACCAGCTGTTGCAAAACAGCCTGTGCATCACACAAAATCAAATCCTAAACAGGCAAAGCCCTCAAAAGTGAAACCTTCCACAGCAGCTCCAAAGAGAGCAGTTGATCACAGATTCTCAAAAGTTAATAAAAAACAGTCCACACATCAAAAACAAGTTTTGGCAAAGCCTAAATCAAGTTTTAAACAAATATGGTGTGTCAAGGACAAATCTGTTGCTCAAACTGCTAATGCAAAAGATCAGACTGCTAAGTCAAAATCTGATGCTGGTAGTGCAAAAAATGAAACTGTTAGCACTACTAACACAACTCAAGCTGTTGGGCACCAAACTGGAGCTGCTAGTGAATCATCTGAGACTGTCAGAAGAAAAGATGATCAAAATAATTGGATACCTCATATCATCACTAAATACTCTCCAAAGACTCCATCAGTAGATCTCACCAAATACAAGAAGTCAAAAACAGTTTTTAGTTATGTCAATGTACAAGGCCAACCCAAAACCAATTTGGTTTGGGTTTACTCCACTACTAACTAAGCTGTTATTTGTGCAGGACAACCACAGGTCTCCTCATAGGACAAGATGGCATCTGGACAGTGGATGCTATAGGCACATGACAGGCAATTCTGAATGCTTGTCGAATTTCAAAGGATTTGATGGAGGTTTTGTTGCGTTTGGAGGCAACTCAAAAGGAGGTAAGGTTACAGGTAAAGGTACTGTAAATGCAGGCAACATGACATTCCATGATGTTTTCTATGTTGAACAGCTTAAGTACAATTTATTGAGTGTCTCTCAAATCTGTGACAAACAAAACATTGTTCTGTTCACAGATTCTGAGTGCATTGTTCTTTCAAAGGATTTCAAAATTCCTGAAAATCTTGTTTTACTTAGAACACCAAGAAAGGACAATGTTTACTGCCTAGACACAGCTCTTTTGACTAAATCAAATACTTTAAGCTGTTTAATATCCAAAGCATCATCAAATGAGTCTGCTCTTTGGCATAGAAGGATGTGTCACATGAACTTCAAGTCCATGAATGATGTGGTTAAAAAGAATCTGGTAAGAGGTTTACCACAAAAGGAGTTCATTTGTGATGATCATTGTGTAGCATGCCTTAAAGGTAAGCAACATAAAACTTCTCATAAGGCCAAAGAAGTAAATTCAATCTCATCTGTTCTTCAGCTGTTACATATGGATCTATTTGGTCCAACATCTGTTTTGAGTTTGAAAAAAAAGGGCATACTGTTTAGTCATTGTTGATGATTTCACCAGATTTACTTGGGTTTACTTTCTTAGGTCCAAAGATGAAACTGCTGAGCTTGTTAAGTCTTTTATCCTTAAGATAGAAAACCAATCCAATTCCAAAGTTAAGGTGATAAGATCAGACAATGGAACTGAATTTAAAAATCAAATTCTAAACAGTTTCTGTGACTCCAAAGGTATTGCTAGACAATATAGTGCACCAAGAACACCACAGCAAAATGGTGTAGCTGAAAGAAAGAATAGAACATTAATTGAGGCTGCTAGAACAATGTTAGCTGATTCTAATCTGCCTATGACTTTCTGGGCAGAAGCTGTTAATACAGCCTGTTATGTTCTAAATATGGTTCAAGTAGTTCAATCACAAGGAAAAACTCCCTATGAGCTATTCCACAACAGAAGTCCCCTAATAGCTTTCTTCAAGCCTTTTGGATGCCCATGTACTATTCTTCACACTAAGACTCACTTAGGGAAGTTTGAGAGTAAGGCTGAAGAAGGATTTTTTGTAGGATACTCAATTCAAAGCAAAGCCTATAGAGTATACAACAGAGTGTCTAAAACAATTGAAGAAAGTGCAAATGTTGAATTTAATGAAAATACTGCTAACATCAAAGGCACTGGTCCTGATTGGTTATTTGATTTAGATTCTCTAACAAATTCTCTGAGCTTTGCTGAGTTTACTGCAGAAGCTGATGCATACAGGGTTGAAGCTGCTAACACACATTCTCATGCTGCCAATACAATTTCCCATGCTGTTGGCACAAAGTTTCAAACTGCTGCAGATTCAACAAGTTGGGATGACTTCACCACTCTACCACTTCTGTCATGTGATCCTCCAGGGGTCCTGAGCACTCAACATGATGCAAATCCAGACACTGAAGTGCCATTTCCAAGTCCTGACAGCACAGCTCAAACACAAAAGGAAACAGCTCCAGTTTCTAGGCTAGCAGTCCCAACAGCTTCTCAAGCTGTTAGCATAGAAACTCATGCTGTTCCAGAAAATGAACCAATCACTGGTTCTGATGGAGATGACACAAACCTTGGAACATCCTTCCAAACAGAGAGAGAGCCCACACTAAGAGTTCATAAGTATCACCCTCTCAATCAAATACTGGGTGATCCAAGCACTCCTGTTCAAACAAGGAAGATGGTCCACAATGAGACTGCTGTTGCTGAACAAGCAGTTCCAGAATTCAGCCTAGCTGCTTTTGAACATGCCTGTTTCATGTCTCAACTAGAACCCAAAAAGGCATCAGAAGCACTAAAAGATTCATCCTGGATTGAAGCTATGCAAGAAGAGCTTTTACAGTTTAAAATTCAGAATGTATGGACTCTGGTGGATCTTCCTAAAGGTAATAGAGCAATAGGTACAAGGTGGGTGTTCAGAAACAAGAAGGATGAGAGAGGGATAGTCATCAAGAACAAAGCAAGACTAGTAGCACAAGGGTACACTCAAGAAGAAGGAATAGATTATGATGATGTCTTTGCTCCAGTAGCAAGAATTGAAGCCATCAGACTATTTCTAGCATATGCAAGTTTCAAAGGCTTTAAAGTGTATCAAATGGATGTTAAGTCTGCTTTCTTGTATGGGACAATTGAAGAGGAAGTGTATGTGTGTCAACCTCCTGGTTTTGAAGACTACAAGTATCCAGACAGGGTGTACAAGCTAGACAAAGCTCTCTATGGTCTTCACCAAGCCCCCAGAGCATGGTATGACACACTGTCATCATATCGTCTACAGAATGGATTCAAGAGAGGCACTCTGGACAAAACACTTTTCACTAAATCCATCAAAGCTGAGATTCTTCTTGTCCAGATCTATGTTGATGACATCATTTTTGGCTCAACTAATGATAAGTTGTGCAAAGATTTTGAGGCCCTAATGCACAAAAAGTTTCAAATGAGTTCAATGGGGGAACTCACATTCTTTCTCGGGCTGCAGGTCAAACAGAAGCCTACTGGTCTATTCATAAGTCAATCAAAGTATGTCAAAGACATACTGGAAAAGTTTGGCTATCAAGACACAAAGGTTGCAAGCACTCCAATGGATCCTCATAAACAGCTTCATACAGACAAAGACGGCATAGATGTGGACATTCATCTATACAGATTCCTTATAGGATCTCTCATGTATCTAACATCTTCTAGACCTTATATAATGTTTGCTGTCTGTGTGTGTGCCAGGTTTCAATGTTCACCAAAGGATTCTCACTTGGTTGCTGTTAAGAGAATTTTCAGATACCTTAAAGGCCAACCACATTTAGGCCTCTGGTATCCCAAAGACTCTCCTTTTGAACTAACTGCATATTCTGACAGTGACTATGGTGGTTGCAACATTGACAGAAAATCCACAACTGGTGGATGTCAATACTTAGGAGCAAGACTGGTCTCTTGGCAATGCAAGAAACAAACAATTGTCTCCACATCATCCACTGAAGCAGAATACGTAGCAGCTGCAAGCTGCTGCTCCCAGGTAATGTGGATTCAAAATCAGCTAAGAGACTATGGTATGAATTTCTTATACACTCCTATTTATATTGACAATTCAAGTGCCATTAGCATTGTGCAAAACCCAGTGAAATTCCCAAAAACCAAGCATATAGAAATCAGATTTCACTTCATC
Organism: Centrapalus pauciflorus; assembly: GCA_020465985.1. Classification (NCBI taxonomy): domain Eukaryota; kingdom Viridiplantae; phylum Streptophyta; class Magnoliopsida; order Asterales; family Asteraceae; genus Centrapalus; species Centrapalus pauciflorus. Next base: position 1,214 of record JAANYP010004830.1, on the reverse strand, counting down.
AGAGATTGTAATGAAAAGAAGTTAATCCAAGTTACCAAAATACATACTGATGATCAGCTAGCTGATCTATTTACAAAACCTTTTGATGTAGGAAGGTTCACTTTCCTAATATCAAACATTGGTATGGTAAACATGGATTAATTGATTTTTATTATTATCAACTCAATATGCTAATTTAAGGGGGAGACACTGTTCCATTGAAAATCTGCACAAATTTACACTAACAGCATGAGTCTTTTCTCATGCTGCTAGCTCATTTTCTCGGACTGCTAGTTATTTTCACTTGATCTGTCAAAGTGTGCAGGGTATTTAGGTAATTTCCCAAATGTGTGCGCGGGACCTAACCTTTTCGAAACCTTTAAAGGTCCCAGTTTCGTTCAGTTGTAACTACCAGTTACATATTCTTCTTCCACGGCCTTCTGCTTTCTCTCTGAACGATACACACATTCTCTTCAAACCCTAAACCCTAAACCGTCGTTTCTTGATCAATGGAGTTCGTAAAAGAACACAACTGCCTCCCATACACCCTGAAACACACTGACCTTGAATCGTTCCATGAGATGATGGACTTCCTCAGGCACTCCCATATACACTATGCACTCAATATTGACCCCACTATATACATATCTCATATTGAGCAATTCTGGAATCATGCCTATGTTCAAACCATCAATGGAGTGCCTACCCTGACTTCCAAAATCGATGGTACTACCATCAATATCACCGAGGAGTCCATCAGACATCATCTGCATCTTCAAGATGCCACAGGTATAAAAGACCTATCTCTTACTGCTTTACACTTTGGTCTTCAAAATATTGGATATAGGGGTCCTGCTGATTCATTTACTTTCTTGAAAGCACATTTTTCTCCTAAATGGAAATACCTTGTGCATATTATTCAGCAATGTTTAAGCCCCAAAAGAACTGGTTGGTCCGAATTTTCTTCAAATATTGCCACTGCCTTAGTGTGCTTTTCTACTGGCCAACAGTTTAATTTTTCAAATATGATCTTTCAAGGAATGTTAATGCATCATTCCTTGAAGCATGGGAAATTTTTGATGTATCCTCGATTTTTGGCAAAAATAATTGCACACACCTGCACTGCTTCAAATTTACATAAGAGGATATATGTTTCCCATAGGCACTCACTATCTTCAATCAAAAGGCTGATAAAGCCAAGTGCCAATTTTGTTTGCATTGATGCTCCATTGCCC
>JAANYP010004828.1:0-10198 GCA_020465985.1 Centrapalus pauciflorus | reverse complement strand
GTGATCGTGAGGTACTGTAAAGCACCCGCAAGACTTCGATAGAGAGTCGGATTATCGACTGGTTTGCCAGAGGAGGGTAGTTTTGACTTTGTCTCAGCCGGTGAAGAGCAAGGATGACAAGTGTCCATGCCAGCACGAGAAATGATTTCTTGGGCAAAAACTGTCTGAGACAAGGGAGATGGGCTGGACAGCAGTGGAGACAGCCGGCGCACAGGAGAGGCGGCGGGCGGCTGGCAGCAGATCGGTGGCCGTGACTGGCGGAACTCAGGCGGCAGCAAGACAGGGTAGCAGCAGCGGCGCAAAGAAAGGGGTAGCCGCCTAGGGTTTCAGCAACAAAGTGATGTGCGGCGGCGGCTAGGGTTCAGACGAACGCTGCAGCAGCGCAAGCGGTGGCAGGCGGCGATCGGCTGTGGGCAGCAGAAAGTTTGCCGGCGGCGGGTCAGCGGTGCTGGTCGGCTAGGGTTTGGACCGAGAGCAGCAATGGCGAGACGGCAGCAGGCGCTGCAAGACGGTGGCGGAAGCGAGCGGCAGTGTCGGCGGCGGTGGTAGGGCGGCAGCCGGAGGACAGTGACCGGAAAAAAATAACCCTAATATTTTAGGGTTAGGGTTAGGCTTGATACCATGCTAGAATATGTGGAAACCCTTCAATGGGTGTGTTGTATTCATCTCATATAAATAGATTACATAATTACAATGGAGACCCCTACACTATACATTATTTAACAGGTATGACCCAACAAATCAAATTTGTTACTTTAAGTTCCGCCACTGGTCATGAGCTCCATAATGGTGGGAGTGGTCTTGATCTCCTCATTTTTTTACACATCTGCTTCTCATAATTGCTCAAATTTTTGTGGTATCCGTGAACCCCACGACATATGGTGTAGATTCACCCTTGTATTGAACTGTACACCTCCTCTTTGATGATGTGACATACACCAATCGATATATATATATATATATTTTTTTTTTTTTGTATATTAGTGACTTTTCTAGATTGATCTATGAAATTTATAGATTTTAAATTAATATTAATTTATTTGTAAATTGGTATATAACGGTTTTTTGTTACGATAAAAGTTGATCTGGATAAGTATTAAGGGTAAAATAGTATTATTTGTTTTAAAGTTAACTGAAACAAAAGTTCAAAATAAGGATCTCCAATAACAAATGAAATTAGAGGACATTTATTTAATAGAGTTATGTATTTAGTTTCCTTGGACTTAGATTGTTGTAGCTCTTAAAATTAGTTGATTATTTGGGTTACTTATTTATGTATTTTGGGCTTAATATAAAAGATGAATGGGTTAGACTTTTGTTAGCAATTAGAGTGGGTGATTCCTTTAATTAAAATCACCAACTTAAGGAATTATTATTGGTGCAAACAAACTAATTTGAATTGGTTTTAAGGGTCGTTCTTATCATTTTTGGGGCCCTGGGCAAAAATTTATAAAAGGCCTCTCTAATCATGTATGTATATATAACATTTAAATATTAAACGAAACAACCATGTAAATATGTACGTAAATATCAAATCAAACAACTAGCAAAACAAGTAAACTACTAGTATTAGACTATTAGTCTAGGTATCAGAGGAAAAAAAAATTAGGCCCCCTAGGCTGTTGTTGGGCCCTGGACAGTAGCCCATGTTGCACACCCCAATGGGCCGGCCCTGCGGTTTTATAAATTACTTACAAACAAAACTAAATTGTGAAAATATTTAACTAAGTGGAATTGAAATTATATTTTAAATTAATTAAATTAGAAGGAGATTTAAATTTATAACTACATGATTTAATTAAGAGGTAATTTTAATCGTAAATATTATATACAGATTATTTGAATTTTAGTGAAATAATTCAAAATAAAAATATTCTGATTTAGTTCCTGAACTCTAGATAATTGAATAATGAAATAGTAAAGGTATGTATAATTAAGAACAGTGACGAATGAGTAATGTACTTTGATAGCATGTCATAGTGGTTATACTGGTGGCATTGGCTATTGTCAGTGATTTATTTATGAGGTTTGGACTGCTTAGCGAGTAGCAGATTTTGCAAACAACGTGAGTAATTTATTTAATTTTCCAAACTTGTATATGTGGTATGTGTAATTTGTAATCTCATTCAGTTGTACACCATGGTGTTTGTTTAATTTGTCATGTCATGTTAAGCCTTACGTTTCGTTTTTTTAATATATATTGTGTTTCTAGTATGCATACTTGTGATATATGTGACGACACCACCGTGCGTATTGGGTGGGGTTTTTTCATGAAAGTTCGTAAGGTTTTTTCAATATTAATCTAATGAGTATGCTTATTAAATTATAAAAGTTTCGTTTTAAAAAGCAAATAACATTTATTAGTATATAAATGACTGTATGTACGATTACTTATTAAATAAAAAAAACTAATATAAAAGATAATTTTAATATAACTTATGAGAAAAAATTAGTATAACTTTTTAATGTTTTATAATAATTTTGAATTATTTGTTATATAATTTCATATTGATCTACAAATAAAATTTTACATTGATGTTTGTTAGTTATTATCGAGTCCACACATCAAGAGTGGTATATCTAAAGGTATTAGATTTTATAATTAAATAAAAATATTACATCATCTTATACATTTTTAACAATGTGTATCTTTATAACTATTTCTTAAATATTAATGAATCTATCTATAATTAGACACATCAACCTATATTTTATGAAAATTTGGAATCTAAAATTTTTCTTTTATAATAATGTATTTACTATATGTATCTGAAGCTTATAATTGATAGTTTTTATTATAATATAATATCTTTTTTTCTAAATGTTTATATCGTGTGTTGTATATTGATGGTCTAATAAATTTAATATTATATTTATAATATAATTCAGTACATCCTTAAGGTGGTGACTTTTTTAAGTTATTCCATTTTTATTTTATTTTTTAAACATCAAAAGGTAGAACTAACTTGGAACTTCGGCATTGTCATCATCCCCGCCTAGCACACCAAATTTATTAACACATCAAACATACAAAGTTACATCTAGCAAGCAGCTAGCAAGGAACTAGCACGAAAACAAAAAATTCAAAAAAAACGAAGAAAGACAAATAACCCATAACGACCATAATAAGGACTTACAATTAGCCTAATGAACATCGTTCGATCATCGTACAACAAGTTATTCATTGTCACAACAAATTAAACTAAGTAACGGGACATATTTGGAGTCAAATGGAAATGAAAGACTTGACATCATCATACAATAATTCAGCCTTTTTAGGATCATGGATCTCCAAAGTATGTTTCCCTTCTTCGTAAAACTTTATAGTCACGTGCAAACCATGTGACTCCAGCAATTTAGCAAACTGTTTTTGTCTGTCAACCAATGGATCCTCACCCATGATTCTCATCAAACAAGGCAGCTTGTCGGGTCGTTTAATCTTTTCGTCGAGGAATCGGTGGCGTTCCCCGACCGGGTTACAGAACTCGTGGTCTCTGTCGGAGCCTAACGGCAACGCCAGGGACCAACAGAGATCGGTTGACGCCAAAGAAAGGATGTCGTCATGTTCCAACCGTAGTTCGGATTCAGTACGCTCAACTCCACCGAAAAAGGGTTGATCAAGTATAAGCCCCACGATTTTGATCGGATGTAGATCAAGATCAAGTGCACGTAAAGCCACGGTGTAGGTTAGGTTCCCTCCTGCACTAGATCCCATTAAGTATACTTTAGAAAAATCAGCATACTCAGTTAACCATTGGTCACGGCCGGCGTCTGCAAGTCTGGCCTGGTCACATAACCACTTGATTGCTTCCTCGCCGTCGTCATATGCGGCAGGGAGACGGTGTTCGGGGGCAAGGCGGTATTCAAGGGATATGACGAGTGACGAGGAGTGAGCTGATAATCCGGAGCAGAGATTGTGCATGTGAGTGGTGGTGGCGCTTTCCAAGATGAAGCCACCACCGTGGGAATAGATGATGATAGGGAGGTTTCCGGTGGGTGGGGAGACGGGGCGGAAGAGGCGGAGGAAGGTGGCGTTAGTGGGGTTAAGTGGAATGTCTTTAGAGAGGGTAAGCTGGGAATCGGAGATGAGTTGTGGGGTGGCCGGGGTAGTCGGAAGTGGAGGTCGGTTTAAAGATCCATCGGGGTTTAGGCTGATACCCATATTATCCACATTGGAAGCTTGAGACTCAGATGCCGCCATTGTTGCAGGTACGTTGAAATTAAAGGAGATAATACAATTACACATACATCACACACCGGTGTATGTATCTGCAGACACACTCCAAAAGATGAGGTAGATATTTTTTAAATAATGAGTGGTGGAGAACATTTTTCTTTTTATGTACAAGCATATTTTTTATTTTTCTCCTACATACATTCAATTCGGTATGTTTTAAAAAAATGGTAAATAACTAAATATTATAATTATAACTGTCTATTGCTGGCGGTGCTTAAAGCCACCAACAATTATCAACCGTTAGATTTTGATCTATTGATTCTGGGTCATTGATAAGCATTTAATTAGATAGTTACGTTAATTTCTTCAAAAAAACTGTTAAAAAACAATGACAGTTGCAACTAAAAGGTTATAATCGTACAATTACAACAATCATACAACTACCCACCACTCACCCACATAAACTACTCACTAAGGATGAAAAAATCGTCACTTTTTTTTTAATTAATTTGATGGTTATTTTGAAGGAAAAAAACTGCTATAATATAGTTTTATTTATACCCTCACTCACCCCACTTCCAAGTTAAAAGACTTGATTACCCTTATGCTAAAAGCACTAAAATATAAAATAATTAGAAAAAAAACAAAGGTAAGTTAGAGATTTCAATAATACAATTATGATGTCAATAATAAATCTTTATCATAAATATCACTCACTCCATCATTTGGATTCATTTTTTTTACGAAGCTCTTTCAAAACCTGTAAAAATCGACAGATTCTCTCATGTTCTTCTATTGTTTTTATAGATTATTATTAATTTCAATTCTCATTACTAATCAGCTTTGTTTTCTTCTTTTCATTTTCTTTTTTTGTCAGTTAGATTAATGAACAATCAGTTTCTGATTAGAAACACGCCGCTAACATACATTTTCTTAACTAGATCATCGATCTCTGTGTTGTAAAACATGAACTATGGAGTTACAAAGGAATAGACGAAGGTAAGTTAAACTTTTCATATAATGAATTTCATTTTAACATTTGTTTTCAATTTGAAACAAATAGAGTTTGCATCAAATAATGTATATTTTTTTCATACAGTTGGTTTCAATAAACATCTTCTATTATCAATTTGCAAGCAGTCCGCATGAGAATAAACAACAAGGTAATGTATAATTTTGCAGCTAATTAATTTCAATACATATATTTTCTAATAATTAGGTCACCAAATATCATTTTAGACAGATAATAGATGGATAACTATCTTAACAAAATACATAGAGGTAATACTTTATTTTTATATTGTCAGAGTAGAAAACACAATTTCTTTTTCAAATCCGGTGATATTGTTATAATTTATTTGTTGCAGAAAACAAAGAATACAACCATGCATATGACATATGTGATACGACGAGGTAAATTATATGCACTTTTATCTTTTCTGACTATTTTCAAATCGTTTTCAGAATTTCTACACCAATTCTACCGAATGCACTTAATTGTATTTTAAAATTTTAACTTTTCAACTCTACCCAAGAAACAAACTTACTTTTTTATTTATCATAGATAACATATATAACATATTTATAATCACAATTATATAGTCACAACATTTATCATATAAGGCAAAAACAATAAAGATGTTTGATAATATTTTCAATTTTACAAACAAGTTTTGAAAGTCCGTCGAGGATCTAAGCCTATTTTCAGTCAAAAAGAAATTTCAACAAAAGAGAAAAAAACAAACGGGTCTGATTATTATAATTACCGTAACAACAAGCGAAACAAAACATGATTAATACTACTACTATTAGTTGGAAAAAATGTAAAAAGAACAATGGAAATTAAAGCAAATTATGGTTTGATCGACACAAAAAAAAATATAAAAAGAGGATAAACGAAGATTCTACAACAAATGTTTAGACCTACCGTGCTTTCATAGATCTCTATTTCCAGGTTTTAGATCTGCGACGGACAACTAGAACAATGAAACTACCGATGCACGAGTATGACAGATGGTTGCATGAGAACGTAATCGTCGTCGGTAGAATATTTTTCCTACTTGCTAGCTTCAGTTGTCTGTTAAATTGTTTTAATGCACTTGGATTGTAAATAAGTACACTTATAATTGTGATGCTACGTTTTAGAATATTTTTACATTTGAATGATATTTGTTTTATTTTTTAACGTTTCTTATACAAGTTTTGAAATCATTTTTTCTTTGTGTTAAGGTTTTTAAATTTGTTTGCTATGAAAATTTACCAGGTACCAATAAATTTATGAGTATTTTGTTCAAATGCAATGTCCATTGCTTATGTTTAGTTTTACATTTACACAATTCGTAAAAATATCAAATTAAGAAACAACATATGAAAAACATCTGCATTCAATCTCTATATAAACAATATGGTATATAGTTATATTTTGATAGTTGTATATTTTGTTTTTAAACAAACTAATAAATCAAGTACTTATAATCACACATTATGTTATTATAAAAATTCTATAATCCTTTAAAACGGCATGACCCGGGCACCGCACGGGTGAAAATACTAGTTGCTTATTGTTCGAGCTAATAGCCTGTACTTTGACTTTTTATTAAGTGAGAATTTCATATATATCCTTCCAAAACTTCAAAATATCATATATACCCAACTTAAAATTTTAATATCATATATATCCCTCCTAAACATCATAATATCATATGTACTCAATTTTAATTATTAATATCACATATATCCCTCTTAAACATCAATAATATCATATATACCCAAATTCATTAATTTAATTATTTTTATAATATTTAAAACTCATAATTAATATTGCTTATTAATTAATGACCATTATACCCTTAATTTTTAACTAAACTTCAAAATATCACATTTATCCAACTTAAATTAAAATACCATATCACTTTTAATAATTTTATATAATTTATTTTTGTAAACTTTAATAAATAAATTCTTCAAACTAAAACAAATTAACATTAAAAATAAAAATAAAAAAATTGTATCGTGTTTTTCTCGTTTGTAATTAAATCGTATCGTCTTATTATATTTTCTTATTTGTTTTTTTTCAACAGTAATCTATATACAATTAACTGATTACATAATATGTTCTTTCTTTTATTTTTCTTTTAGAATTTTATTAGAAGCTAATGTATTGGAAAACAAAAAATATATACTAAATTAAAAAATTTGAAACTAATGTATTAGATTACTGTTGAAAATTCTAAAAGAAAAAAAAAAGATTATAATATGTAATCAGTTAATTGTATATAGATTACTGATGAAAAAAAATAAATATGAAAATATAATAAGACGATACGATTTAATTACAAACGAGAAAAACACGATACAATTTTATTTTTACTTTTAATGTTAATTTGTTTTAGTTTGAAGAATTTTTTTATTAAAGTTTACAAAAATAAATTATATAAAATTATTAAAAGTGATATGGTATTTTAATTTAAGTTGGATAAATGTGATATTTTAAAGTTTAGTTAAAAATTAACGGTATAATGGTCATTAATTAATAAGCAATACTAATTATGAGTTTTAAATATTATAAAAATAATTAAATTAATGAATTTGTGTATATATGATATTATTGATGTTTAAGAAGGATATATGTGATATTAATAATTAAAATTGGGTATATATGATATTATGATGTTTAGAAGGGATATATATGATATTAAAATTTTAGGTTGGGTATACATGATATTTTGAAGGTTTGGAAGGGTATATATGAAATTCCCCTTTTATTAATAGCATTTTTTGACAAAATAGTTGGAGCTAGAGTGAAAATAAGATCGTTCCAATCATCTTTAGGGTCTCTGAAAAAACTTAAAACGAAGCATATATCTATTTGGATATATAAATTTATACTTTTGATATTTAAATATTTGATTTAGTTTTATTAAAAAATTAGAAAATATAGAATTTTTGGATAATTTGACATCTGAATTCGGATATCAAAAATCACTATGTCACATTTTAGAGATCTAAAAATCCGAATATTTGATTTTAAACACCTAGCACTCACAAAGTCAGGGGCTCCAATCGAAATAGAATAAAAGCTTCAAGAAGCTACATCAAGCCTAGGCAGGAAGGAGCCAAAATCAATGGATTTGGTACAAAATTTACGATACCACGTCATGTTACAGAAGATAAGTTTCATACATAAATTTTGATAACACAATATACAAAAAAATGAAATTTCACTACAAAAAAATTTGATAATGTAAGTAGTAAGAAATATACAAAAAAAAGTATTAAAAAAATTCCGTTACCAATCAATTTAGTAACTTAAGTGGTAATGTAATGTACAAAAGCTAACAAAATATGAAATTTCGTTACCAAAAAAATTAGTAATGTAACTGGCAACATAATATACAAAAAAAGTAAAATTTGGTTATAAAAAATTGGTAATGTAATGTACGATAAATTACAAACAATAAAATTTTGTTAACAAAAAACTTGGTAACGTAACTGGTAATATATTACCATAATTTTCATCTTTGATATAATATTAAAAAATGTAAATAATAGTATTTATGAAAAAAAAAAAATCCCCATCACAAAGCCGGCGAAGACAGGGCTGCCGGAGGTGATGGGGAATGGTAAGTGCCGAAAGCTAGGAGAAGATTAGGGAAGAATTAAGGAATTGGAGTGATTTTAGGAGGTGATTAGAGAGATGGGAGATTTTGAATTTTTAAAATCTCTGATACCATATTAAGTTATGATAATCTCCCTTGCCTTTTTCATTGCATTGACAAAGCTTAAATACAGCTTACACAAAACATTACAATGGGCCAAGACTACACAGTTTACAATAATTAGAACTAGGTCCGTTAATAGGATCATGTAAAAGATCTGACTAAAGAAATACAGCAAGGTCTTGCAATGCATGCATAATAAACTGTTAAGTAAATAGGGGAACGGATGCCTTTATTTTGCGGTGGATCCACGTTATAGCGAAAAGATTCAATTGGAAACAAATGATATCGATGACTGCGTGATGGACACACGTCTTGAGTATGCCTGCATAGGCATTGTAGCAGGAATCGGCTCAAGATGACGCAATTTTTCGAGGCGGCGGTAGTGTACAGGTTTTGTACTCAGTCCTTGTGATATCATGTTTGTATCATAGTCAGATTTCCATGTAAAGTTGGCTGAGAACGCATATTGTTAGGTTGCAGCAACCTGCATGACTCGTAGAGGGAAACATGTGGGTGTAGGCACACTCTGTATCAGAATGCTTGGGAACGTCGAGTAGGTCAACGAACTGGCACTTCTATATGATTGTATCATTTATCGTAGTTAATCAGCGCGTCCGCTAGTGGTGGTGGCAGTTAAGCCGCCACCTATACGGTACCCAATGGCTGATAGGTGCGAACGTAAGCTCGTCGTGTGATGTTCTGTTTCGTTCAGGCCTATTTTCAGTCTAATATCATCGCATTGATGTATCATCCGCCGACTACAGATGTAACAACAGACTGCTCCGAGAGGAAGAAACATATATTGATAATGTAGTGATGCGACAATAGGTATTGCGGGTTCGAGGATTGGGTGTGTCCGAACAATGATCAAGAGTAAGACACGTAGAGTGATGGTCGCCTGTAGTGTTTGTTAGTGAAGTAAAGCAGGAGATTTTACTCTAAGATGCAGGAGGCTGGTAATGTCGTCGTTCTCAGAGCTTACGACTCCTGGCCCGCACTCCTCGTGCTGCCGCCCCTACCGGGGCATGGTGATTACATGCTGCACGATGAGGACTACCATCTTGTCTTTAGCAATATCTTAATGTTCTTGTGAGTTTTGACCCGGAAACGATGGCTTAAAGGCTGAAATATTGGACAAAAAGTCAAAGACAGCAGCAGCCCTCAGCTAAGCTGCTGTTCGAAATTTAAAAGGGTTAAAACCTGACATTTTGGTTGCTATGTGGCTTAGAATTGACACAAATTTGCTTGGCTATGTCTTGTGTGTGAAATGGATTTGTTTTGGGACCAAATTAATGCAATT
>JAANYP010004827.1:0-22582 GCA_020465985.1 Centrapalus pauciflorus | reverse complement strand
GTGATATGTCTCGGTACGTATTGGTGATTGGTGATTGTTACTGACTTGTATGGAAACATCGGCTGTTGCATGTTCCTTGATTACTTACATGTATATGAGGAACGTATGATAGACACTGATGAAACTGGACAACTACTGTTGCATGTTCCTTGATTACTTGAATTGCTCAGGACCGCTATGAGTGACAGATTGCATTACTTACTTGCATATGTTTCGGTAGTTATTGGTGATTGTTACTGACTTGTATGGAAACATCGGTTGCTGCTTGTTCCTTGATTACTTAATTGTATGTTAGGAACGTATGATAGACACTGATGAAACCGGACAACTGCTGTTGCATGTTCCTTGATTACTTGGATTGCTCAGGACCGCTGTGAGTGACAGATTGCATTACTTACTTGCATATGTTTCGGTACTTATTGGTGATTGTTACTGACTTGTATGGAAACATGTGTTGCTGCTTGTTCCTTGATTACTTAATTGTATGTGAGGAACGTATGATAGACACTGCTGAAACTGGACAACTACTGTTGCATGTTCCTTGATTACTTGGATTGCTCAGGACTGCTGTGAGTGACAAATTGCATTACTAACTTGCATATGTTTCGGTACTTATTGGTGATTGTTACCGACTTGTATTGAAACATCTACTGCTGCTTGTTCCTTCATTACTTAATTGTATGTCAGGAACGTATGATAGACACTGCTGAAACTGGACAACAGCTGCTGCATGTTCATTGATTACTTGCATTGCTCAGGTTCGCTGTGAGTGACAGATTGAATTACTTACTTGCATATGTTTTGGTACTTATTCGTGATTGTTACTGACTTGTATGGAAACATCTGCGGCTGCTTGTTCCTTGATTCCTTAATTGTATGTTAGGAACGTATGATAGACACTGATGAAATCGGACAACTGCTGTTGCATGTTCCTTGATTACTTGGATTGCTCAGGACCGCTGTGAGTGACAGATTGCATTACTTACTTGCATATGTTTCGGTACTTATTGGTGATTGTTACTGACTTGTATGGAAATATGTGTTGCTGCTTGTTCCTTGATTACTTAATTGTATGTTAGGAACGTATGATAGACACTGCTGAAACTGGACAACTGCTGTTACATGTTCCTTGATTACTTGGATTGCTCAGGACTGCTGTGAGTGACAAATTGCATTACTAACTTGCATATGTTTCGGTACTTATTGGTGATTGTTACCGACTTGTATTGAAACATCAACTGCTGCTTGTTCCTTCATTACTTAATTGTATGTCAGGAACGTATGATAGACGCTGCTGAAACTGGACAACTGCTGCTGCATGTTCATTGATTACTTGCATTGCTCAGGACCGCTGTGAGTGACAGATTGCATTACTTACTTGCATATGTTTTGGTATTTATTAGTGATTGTTACTGACTTGTATGGAAACATCGCTTGCTGCTTGTTCCTTGATTACTTAATTGTATGTTAGGAGCGTATGATAGACACTGCTGAAACTTGACAACTGCTGCAGCATGTTCCTTGATTACTTGGATTGTTCAGGACAGGTGTGAGTGACAGATTCCATTACTTACTTGCATATGTTTCGGTACTTATGGGTGATTGTTACTGACTTGTATGGAAACATCTGCTGCTGCTTATTCCTTGATTACTTAATTGTATGTTAGGTACGTATGATAGACACTGCTGAAACTGGACTACTGCTACTGCATGTTCCTTGATTACTTGCATTGATCAGGACCACTGTGAGTGACAGATTGCATTACTTACGTGCATATGTTTCGGTACTTATTGGTGATTGTTACTGACTTGTATGGAAACATGTGCTGCTGTTTGTTCCTTGATTACTTCCTTGTATGTTAGAAACGTATGATAGACACTGCTGAAACTGGACAACTGCTGTTGCATGTTCCATGATTACTTGGATTGCTCAGGACTGCTGTGAGTGACAAATTGCATTACTAACCTGCATATGTTTCGGTACTTATTGGTGATTGTTACCGACTTGTATTGAAACATCTGCTGCTGCTTGTTCCTTGATTACTTAATTGTATGTCAGGAACATATGATAGACACTGCTGAAACTCGACAACTGCTGCTGCATGTTCCTTGAATACTTGCATTGCTCAGGAACGCTGTGAGTGACAAATTGCATTACTTACTTGCATATGTTTCGGTACTTATTGGTGATTGTTACTGACTTGTATGGAAACATCGGCTGCTGCATGTTCCTTGATTACTTAATTGAATGTTAGGAACGTATGATAGACACTGCTGAAACTTGACAACTGCTGTTGCATGTTCCTTGATTACTTGGATTGCTCAGGACAGGTGTGAGTGACAGATTCCATTACTTTCTAGCATATGTTTCGGTACTTATTGGTGATTGTTACTGACTTGTATGAAAAAATCTGCTGCTGCTTGTTCCTTGATTACATAATTGTACGTTAGGATCGTATGATAGACACTCCTGAAACTGGATAACAGCTGCTCCATGTTCCTTGATTACTTGGATTTCTCAGGACAGGTGTGAGTGACAGATTCCAATACTTACTTGCATACGTTTCAGTACTTATTGGTTATTGTTACTAACTTGTATCGAAACATCGACTGCTGCTTGTTCCTTGATTACTTAATTGTATGTTAGGAACGTATGATAGACACTGCTGAAACTGGATAACTGCTGCTGCATGTTTCTTGATTACTTGGATTGCTCAGGACCGCTGTATGTGATAGATTGCATTACTTACTTGCATACGTTTCAGTACTTATTGGTGATTGTTAATGACTTGTATGGAAACATCTGCTGCTGCTTGTTCCTTGATTACTTAATTGTATGTCAGGAACGTATGATAGACACTGCTGCTGCATGTTCATTGATTACTTGCATTGCTCAGGACCGCTATGAGTGACAGATTGCATTACTTACTTGCATATGTTTCGGTACTTATTAGTGATTGTTACTGACTTGTATGGAAACATCGGCTGCTGCTTGTTGCTTGATTACTTAATTGTATGTTAGGAGCGTATGATAGACACTGCTGAAACTTGACAACTGCTGCAGCATGTTCCTTGATTATTTGGATTGTTCAGGACAGGTGTGAGTGACAGATTCCATTACTTACTTGCATATGTTTCGATACTTATTGGTGATTGTTACTGACTTGTATGGAAACATCTGCTGCTGCTTATTCCTTGATTACTTAATTGTAAGTTAGGAACGTATGATAGACAATGCTGAAACTGGACTACTGCTACTGCATGTTCCTTGATTATTTGCATTGCTCAGGAACGCTGTGAGTGACAGATTCCATTACTTACTTGCATATGTTTCGGTACTTATTGGTGATTGTTACTGACTTGTATGGATCATGTGCTGCTGTTTGTTCTTTGATTACTTAATTGTGTGTTAGGAACGTATGATAGACACTGCTGAAACTGGACAACTGCTGCTGCAAGTTCCTTGATTACTTTGATTGCTCAGGACAGGTGTGAGTGACAGATTGCATTACTAACTTGCATATGTTTCGGTACTTATTGGTGATTGTTACCGACTTGTATTGAAACATCAACTGCTGCTTGTTCCTTCATTACTTAATTGTATGTCAGGAACGTATGATAGACGCTGCTGAAACTGGACAACTGCTGCTGCATGTTCATTGATTACTTGCATTGCTCAGTACCGCTGTGAGTGACAGATTGCATTACTTACTTGCATATGTTTTGGTATTTATTAGTGATTGTTACTGACTTGTATGGAAACATCGATTGCTGCTTGTTCCTTGATTACTTAATTGTATGTTAGGAGCGTATGATAGACACTGCTGAAACTTGACAACTGCTGCAGCATGTTCCTTGATTACTTGGATTGTTCAGGACAGGTGTGAGTGACAGATTCCATTACTTACTTGCATATGTTTCGGTACTTATTGGTGATTGTTACTGACTTGTATGGAAACATCTGCTGCTGCTTATTCCTTGATTACTTAATTGTATGTTAGGTACTGTAACATCCAAGTTACCACAAACAGTACACGTCATAAAATTTCATTTCATTAAGTAATAGATATTACTAATTGTTTGATACCACAGGTCCATCTGCCTGAATTCTTAATTACAACAATATATTAAAGATTAATGGTGGTCTAAACTAGCTTCTAAATCTTCAATCAGAGTGCGGAAGACTGAACAAGCTACCCGAGACCGCATCATCTTTTCAAAATAGGCGTCATCAAAAGTCCAAAAGTCTGCTATTCATCAAATGTCCAGATTCACTTAGCCTGGGACGGACTACCCGCTATGGTCTTGCCCTTATCAGCTTTTCCTGAAAAAGACTTGTCATGACAGAGTAAGCTAACATTGCTTAGTGAGTTAACAGAGTTCCATTAGTTACCACACATATATAACATACTATCAGCTCCTGCCGGCAAGTCACTACGTCAGAGACGGCAAAAAGGTTGGGAGACAACCCAGTTTGTATTCCCCTGTGTAAGGCCGAAGCCCTACGGGAAGTGTATGGAAACAAGTCAAATAGGAAAGGAATCTGCAGAATTCCCTCCTGTGAATGGAGATCTCACATTCGGTCCTGTCGGATAATGCAGTATGCAGCGACAAATATATCAACAGTCAAGTAAGTAGTATGCATGATAAGTATTTACATAAAATGTAAAAGTGAGCATGCAAATCAAGTCAATTCAAGTGTCTAGCTTCAGTTATGTCAAAAGTACGTTTCTATGATACAATATAGTATTAAAGAAACATGCAGCAACAAATCGGAAGTTTCCATACAGTCGATGACATTCACCAATAAGTATCGAAACATATGCAAGTAATTAATGAAATCTGTCACTCACAGTGGTCCGTAGTCAGATAATGCTTAACGAATTAAGCGGTTCAGTTTACTCTGTCAAATCGGCGGTTTCCTGCAGTTCAGTTTCAAGTCTGGCATATTAATGTCAAGTCTGTAACATGATCTATCCATATAACCCTAGTTATATAATTAGGTTATTGTCAATTCTGGCTGTCGAATCTGAGGTAGTTCCTATCGTCCCAAGGTGAGCCTATTCTTATCAGATTAATACGATCCATCTAATTACAGATGTGTGGCCTTGAAACAAGGCCAATCGTATTTCTAGCAAGGTGTAACATGCCATACACATTCTAAAGGTTCATACAGAGTCGGTTAATTTATTTGTGCATATAATAAATATGCATCTTGACTTGTGAGTTTTATCATAATCATATTATACTTTTAATTATAATAGGTTGTTTAAATAACTTAATCTGATTTAGGAATTAATCTTTGGCTAGGAACAAAACCAAATACGAATATAGAGGGACAGATTCGAACCAGATCCATTCGAATCTACTTGCTTAGATTCGAAATTCTCACAAACTCGAGACAAGGAAGCAGATTCGAAGCACAAACTCGAGACACACACACACTCGAGTTTAACTAGCTAGATTCGAAGCCTAAGGGTTCAAAGTGGTTACATAGACTCGAAATAAGGACATAGACTCGAAATCACCTACTTAGATTCGAGCATTCACATAGATTCGAAGCAAAATAGGTTTCTAAGGCAGATAGATTCGAAAATGGCACAGATTCAAAGGTACATTCGAGTTTAAAGGGGGGAATAGATTCGAAATTAACATATTCGAATCTAATTAAAGACTTTCGAATCTGTTCTTCATGATCAACGTTTTTTCCAGGTTTTAGCTACTATTCATGAACAAATATGAGGGAAAAATAGTTACTAACCTTCGTCCAAGCTATATCCTTCGACTATAGATGATTTCCAAGCAAAACAAGTCCTAAACGAGAGCAAATCAGCTTCAAATGAAGAGAATATGAGCAAACTCGAATTTGCTCAACAAAAACCGAAATAAAAGTCAGAAAAATGGTCGATTTTACCTTAAATCCGGATGAAATCTAACATGCAATGATAGATTCGTGTAGAGCTCGACGATCTCTAACCGATGGCGTATAAATCACGAGAATCCGACGGTTCGTTTAGGAGAAATTCTAGAGAGAAGGAGAAGTCTTATAGAGAGAAGGAGAGAGTTTCTAGTTTCCAAACTTAAGAAATGAGGAGGAATGCCCTATTTATAGGGAAATAGGGAAAATCAGATCTTCTACTGAGTTTTTCCGGAATTGACCAACTTTTATTCCCAACACTCCGATTTGCATTTCAGATGCAAATAATAGCAAAGAAGTTCTAGATTTGCTATAATTGTCTTTTAGTCATATTTTTTTATTCATTTTAGTCCGTTTGGTCATTTTCAGTCTTTAATTTGTCATTTAGCTGAATTTTAATTATTAATTTCATTTCAGCTAATTTTGGGCAACTTTTCATAATTAATTATAACTTAATATAATTAACTATTTAAGATTCATGTTTTCAGTTAATTACTAATATTTGGATAAAATTGCTTTATTATCCAAAGTCTGATGCTGTAATTTATATTTAATAAATTACGGGCTGTTACAGGTACGTATGATAGACACTGCTGAAACTGGACTACTGCTACTGCATGTTCCTTGATTACTTGCATTGATCAGGACCACTGTGAGTGACAGATTGCATTACTTACGTGCATATGTTTCGGTACTTATTGGTGATTGTTACTGACTTGTATGGAAACATGTGCTGCTGTTTGTTCCTTGATTACTTCCTTGTATGTTAGGAATGTATGATAGACACTGCTGAAACTGGACAACTGCTGTTGCATGTTCCATGATTACTTGGATTGCTCAGGACTGCTGTGAGTGACAAATTGCATTACTAACCTGCATATGTTTCGGTACTTATTGGTGATTGTTACCGACTTGTATTGAAACATCTACTGCTGCTTGTTCCTTGATTACTTAATTGTATGTCTGGAACGTATGATAGACACTGCTGAAACTCGACAACTGCTGCTGCATGTTCCTTGAATACTTGCATTGCTCAGGAACGCTGTGAGTGACAAATTGCATTACTTACTTGCATATGTTTCGGTACTTATTGGTGATTGTTACTGACTTGTATGGAAACATCGGCTGCTGCATGTTCCTTGATTACTTAATTGTATGTTAGGAACGTATGATAGACACTGCTGAAACTTGACAACTGCTGTTGCATGTTCCTTGATTACTTGGATTGCTCAGGACAGCTGTGAGTGACAGATTCCATTACTTACTTGCATATGTTTCGGTACTTATTGGTGATTGTTACTGACTTGTATGAAAAAATCTGCTGCTGCTTGTTCCTTGATTACTTAATTGTACGTTAGGATCGTATGATAGACACTCCTGAAACTGGACAACAGCTGCTGCATGTTCCTTGATTACTTGGATTTCTCAGGACAGGTGTGAGTGACAGATTCCATTACTTACTTGCATACGTTTCAGTACTTATTGGTGATTGTTACTGACTTGTATGAAAAAATCTGCTGCTGCTTGTTCCTTGATTACTTAATTGTACGTTAGGATCGTATGATAGACACTCCTGAAACTGGACAACAGCTGCTGCATGTTCCTTGATTACTTGGATTTCTCAGGACAGGTGTGAGTGACAGATTCCATTACTTACTTGCATACGTTTCAGTACTTATTGGTGATTGTTACTGACTTGTATCGAAACATCGGCTGCTGCTTGTTCCTTAATTACTTAATTGTATGTTAGGAACGTATGATAGACACTGCTGAAACTGGATAACTGCTGCTGCATGTTTCTTGATTACTTGGATTGCTCAGGACCGCTGTATGTGATAGATTGCATTACTTACTTGCATACGTTTCAGTACTTATTGGTGATTGTTAATGACTTGTATGGAAACATCTGCTGCTGCTTGTTCCTTGATTACTTAATTGTATGTCAGCGAACGTATGATTAGACACTGCTGAAACTGGACAACTGCTGCTGCATGTTTCATTGATTACTTGCATTGCTCAGGACCGCTGGGTGCAGAGACAGATCTGGCATTATTTACGTGCATATGTTTCGGTACTTATTAGTAGATTGTTACTGACTTGTTTGGAAACATCGGCTGCCTGCTTGTTCCTTGAATTACTTAATTGTATGTTAGGAAGCTATGATAGAGACACTGCCTGAAAACTTGACAACTGCATGCCCAGCATGTTCCTTTGATTATTTGGATGTTCAGGACAGGTGTGCAAGGACAGATTCCATTACTTACTTGCTAAGTTCGGTACTTATTTGGTGATTGTTACTGACTTGTATGAAAAAATCTGCTGCTGCTTGTTCCTTGATTACTTAATTGTACGTTAGGATCGTATGATAGACACTCCTGAAACTGGACAACAGCTGCTGCATGTTCCTTGATTACCTTGGATTGCTCAGGAACCCACGGTGTGAGTGACAGATTCCATTACTTTACTTGCATATGTTTCGGTACTTATTGGTGATTGTTACTTAAGACTTGTAAATGAAAAAAATCTGCCTGCTAGCTTGTTCCTAATGATTTACTTAATTGTACGTTAGGATCGTATGAGACCTCCTGGAAAACTGGGACAGCCTGCTGCCATGTTCCTTGATTACTTGGATTTCTCAGGACAGGTGTGAGTGACAGATTCTATTACTTACTTGCATACGTTTCAGTACTTATTGGTGATTGCTACTGACTTGTATGAAAAAATCTGCTGCTGCTTGTTCCTTGATTACTTAATTGTACGTTAGGATCGTATGATAGACACTCCTGAAACTGGACAACAGCTGCTGCATGTTCCTTGATTACTTGGATTTCTCAGGACAGGTGTGAGTGACAGATTCCATTACTTACTTGCATACGTTTCAGTACTTATTGGTGATTGTTACTGACTTGTATCGAAACATCGGCTGCTGGTTGTTTCTTGATTACTTAATTGTATGTTAGGAACGTATGATAGACACTGCTGAAACTGGATAACTGCTGCTGCATGTTTCTTGATTACTTGGATTGCTCAGGACCGCTGTATGTGATAGATTGCATTACTTACTTGCATACGTTTCAGTACTTATTGGTGATTGTTAATGACTTGTATGGAAACATCTGCTGCTGCTTGTTCCTTGATTACTTAATTGTATGTCAGGAACGTATGATAGACACTGCTGAAACTGGACAACTGCTGCTGCATGTTCATTGATTACTTGCATTGCTCAGGACCGCTGTGAGTGACAGATTGCATTACTTACTTGCATTTGTTTCGGTACTTATTAGTGATTGTTACTGACTTGTATGGAAACATCGGCTGCTGCTTGTTCCTTGATTACTTAATTGTATGTTAGGAGCGTATGATAGACACTACTGAAACTTGACAACTGCTGCAGCATGTTCCTTGATTATTTGGATTGTTCAGGACAAGTGTGAGTGACAGATTCCATTACTTACTTGCATATGTTTCGGTACTTATTGGTATTTGTTACTGACTTGTATGGAAACATCTGCTGCTGCTTATTCCTTGATTACTTAATTGTAAGTTAGCAACGTATGATAGACACTGCTGAAACTGGACTACTGCTACTGCATGTTCCTTGATTACTTGCATTGCTCAGGAACGCTGTGAGTGACAGATTCCATTACTTACTTGCATATGTTTCGGTACTTATTGGTGATTGTTACTGACTTGTATGGAACATGTGCTGCTGTTTGTTCTTTGATTACTTAATTGTGTGTTAGGAACGTATAATAGACACTGCTGAAACTGGACAACTGCTGCTGCAAGTTCCTTGATTACTTTGATTGCTCAGGACAGGTGTGAGTGACAGATTGCATTACTAACTTGCATATGTTTCGGTACTTATTGGTGATTGTTACCGACTTGTATTGAAACATCAACTACTGCTTGTTCCTTCATTACTTAATTGTATATCAGGAACGTATGATAGACGCTGCTGAAACTGGACAACTGCTGCTGCATGTTCATTGATTACTTGCATTGCTCAGGACCGCTGTAAGTGACAGATTGCATTACTTACTTGCAAATGTTTTTGTATTTATTAGTGATTGTTACTGACTTGTATGGAAACATCGATTGCTGCTTGTTCCTTGATTACTTAATTGTATGTTAGGAGCGTATGATAGACACTGCTGAAACTTGACAACTGCTGCAGCATGTTCCTTGATTACTTGGATTGTTCAGGACAGGTGTGAGTGACAGATTCCATTACTTACTTGCATATGTTTCGGTACTTATTGGTGATTGTTACTGACTTGTATGGAAACATCTGCTGCTGCTTATTCCTTGATTACTTAATTGTATGTTAGGTACGTATGATAGACACTGCTGAAACTGGACTACTGCTACTGCATGTTCCTTGATTACTTGCATTGATCAGGACCACTGTGAGTGACAGATTGCATTACTTACGTGCATATGTTTCGGTACTTATTGGTGATTGTTACTGACTTGTATGAAAAAATCTTCTGCTGCTTGTTCCTTGATTACTTAATTGTACGTTAGGATCGTATGATAGACACTCCTGAAACTGGACAACAGCTGCTGCATGTTCCTTGATTACTTGGATTTCTCAGGACAGGTGTGAGTGACAGATTCCATTACATACTTGCATACGTTTCAGTACTTATTGGTGATTGTTACTGACTTGTATGAAAAAATCTGCTGCTGCTTGTTCCTTGATTACTTAATTGTACGTTAGGATCGTATGATAGACACTCCTGAAACTGGACAACAGCTGCTGCATGTTCCTTGATTACTTGGATTTCTCAGGACAGGTGTGAGTGACAGATTCCATTACTTACTTGCATACGTTTCAGTACTTATTGGTGATTGCTACTGACTTGTATGAAAAAATCTGCTGCTGCTTGTTCCTTGATTACTTAATTGTACGTTAGGATCGTATGATAGACACTCCTGAAACTGGACAACAGCTGCTGCATGTTCCATGATTACTTGGATTGCTCAGGACTGCTGTGAGTGACACATTGCATTACTAACCTGCATATGTTTCGGTACTTATTGGTGATTGTTACCGACTTGTATTGAAACATCGGCTGCTGCTTGTTCCTTGATTACTTAATTGTATGTCTGGAACGTATGATAGACACTGCTGAAACTCGACAACTGCTGCTGCATGTTCCTTGAATACTTGCATTGCTCAGGAACGCTGTGAGTGACATATTGCATTACTTACTTGCATATGTTTCGGTACTTATTGGTGATTGTTACTGACTTGTATGGAAACATCGGCTGCTGCATGTTCCTTGATTACTTAATTGTATGTTAGGAACGTATGATAGACACTGCTGAAACTTGACAACTGCTGTTGCGTGTTCCTTGATTACTTGGATTGCTCAGGACAGGTGTGAGTGACAGATTCCATTACTTACTTGCATATGTTTCGGTACTTATTGGTGATTGTTACTGACTTGTATGAAAAATCTACTGCTGCTTGTTCCTTGATTACTTAATTGTACGTTAGGATCGTATGATAGACACTCCTGAAACTGGACAACAGCTGCTACATGTTCCTTGATTACTTGGATTTCTCAGGACAGGTGTGAGTGACAGATTCCATTACTTACTTGCATACGTTTCAGTACTTATTGGTGATTGCTACTGACTTGTATGAAAAAATCTGCTGCTGCTTGTTCCTTGATTACTTAATTGTACGTTAGGATCGTATGATAGACACTCCTGAAACTGGACAACAGCTGCTGCATGTTCCTTGATTACTTGGATTTTTCAGGACAGGTGTGAGTGACAGATTCCATTACTTACTTGCATACGTTTCAGTACTTATTGGTGATTGTTACTGACTTGTATCGAAACATCGGCTGCTGGTTGTTTCTTGATTACTTAATTGTATGTTAGGAACGTATGATAGACACTGCTGAAACTGGATAACTGCTGCTGCATGTTTCTTGATTACTTGGATTGCTCAGGACCGCTGTATGTGATAGATTGCATTACTTACTTGCATACGTTTCAGTACTTATTGGTGATTGTTAATGACTTGTATGGAAACATCTGCTGCTGCTTGTTCCTTGATTACTTAATTGTATGTCAGGAACGTATGATAGACACTGCTGAAACTGGACAACTGCTGCTGCATGTTCATTGATTACTTGCATTGCTCAGGACCGCTGTGAGAGACAGATTGCATTATTTACTTGCATATGTTTCGGTACTTATTAGTGATTGTTACTGACTTGTATGGAAACATCGGCTGCTGCTTGTTCCTTGATTACTTAATTGTATGTTAGGAGCGTATGATAGACACTGCTGAAACTTGACAACTGCTGCAGCATGTTCCTTGATTATTTGGATTGTTCAGGACAGGTGTGAGTGACAGATTCCATTACTTACTTGCATATGTTTCGGTACTTATTGGTGATTGTTACTGACTTGTATGGAAACATTTGCTGCTGCTTATTCCTTGATTACTTAATTGTAAGTTAGGAACGTATGATAGACACTGCTGAAACTTGACAACTGCTGTTGCATGTTCCTTGATTACTTGGATTGCTCAGGACAGGTGTGAGTGACAGATTCCATTACTTACTTGCATATGTTTCGGTACTTATTGGTGATTGTTACTGACTTGTATGAAAAAATCTGCTGCTGCTTGTTCCTTGATTACATAATTGTACGTTAGGATCGTATGATAGACACTCCTGAAACTGGGCAACAGCTGCTGCATGTTCCTTGATTACTTGGATTTCTCAGGACAGGTGTGAGTGACAGATTCCATTACTTACTTGCATACGTTTCAGTACTTATTGGTGATTGTTACTGACTTGTATGAAAAAATCTGCTGCTGCTTGTTCCTTGATTACTTAATTGTACGTTAGGATCGTATGATAGACACTCCTGAAACTGGACAACAGCTGCTGCATGTTCCTTGATTACTTGGATTTCTCAGGACAGGTGTGAGTGACAGATTCCATTACTTACTTGCATACGTTTCAGTACTTATTGGTGATTGTTACTGACTTGTATCGAAACATCGGCTGCTGCTTGTTCCTTGATTACTTAATTGTATGTTAGGAACGTATGATAGACACTGCTGAAACTGGATAACTGCTGCTGCATGTTTCTTGATTACTTGGATTGCTCAGGACCGCTGTATGTGATAGATTGCATTACTTACTTGCATACGTTTCAGTACTTATTGGTGATTGTTAATGACTTGTATGGAAACATCTGCTGCTGCTTGTTCCTTGATTACTTAATTGTATGTCAGGAACGTATGATAGACACTGCTGAAACTGGACAACTGCTGCTGCATGTTCATTGATTACTTGCATTGCTCAGGACCGCTGTGAGTGACAGATTGCATTACTTACTTGCATTTGTTTCGGTACTTATTAGTGATTGTTACTGACTTGTATGGAAACATCGGCTGCTGCTTGTTCCTTGATTACTTAATTGTATGTTAGGAGCGTATGATAGACACTACTGAAACTTGACAACTGCTGCAGCATGTTCCTTGATTATTTGGATTGTTCAGGACAAGTGTGAGTGACAGATTTCATTACTTACTTGCATATGTTTCGGTACTTATTGGTATTTGTTACTGACTTGTATGGAAACATCTGCTGCTGCTTATTCCTTGATTACTTAATTGTAAGTTAGCAACGTATGATAGACACTGCTGAAACTGGACTACTGCTACTGCATGTTCCTTGATTACTTGCATTGCTCAGGAACGCTGTGAGTGACAGATTCCATTACTTACTTGCATATGTTTCGGTACTTATTGATGATTGTTACTGACTTGTATGGAACATGTGCTGCTGTTTGTTCTTTGATTACTTAATTGTGTGTTAGGAACGTATAATAGACACTGCTGAAACTGGACAACTGCTGCTGCAAGTTCCTTGATTACTATGATTGCTCAGGACAGGTGTGAGTGACAGATTGCATTACTAACTTGCATATGTTTCGGTACTTATTGGTGATTGTTACCGACTTGTATTGAAACATCAACTACTGCTTGTTCCTTCATTACTTAATTGTATATCAGGAACGTATGATAGACGCTGCTGAAACTGGACAACTGCTGCTGCATGTTCATTGATTACTTGCATTGCTCAGGACCGCTGTGAGTGACAGATTGCATTACTTACTTGCATATGTTTTGGTATTTATTAGTGATTGTTACTGACTTGTATGGAAACATCGATTGCTGCTTGTTCCTTGATTACTTAATTGTATGTTAGGAGCGTATGATAGACACTGCTGAAACTTGACAACTGCTGCAGCATGTTCCTTGATTACTTGGATTGTTCAGGACAGGTGTGAGTGACAGATTCCATTACTTACTTGCATATGTTTCGGTACTTATTGGTGATTGTTACTGACTTGTATGGAAACATCTGCTGCTGCTTATTCCTTGATTACTTAATTGTATGTTAGGTACGTATGATAGACACTGCTGAAACTGGACTACTGCTACTGCATGTTCCTTGATTACTTGCATTGATCAGGACCACTGTGAGTGACAGATTGCATTACTTACGTGCATATGTTTCGGTACTTATTGGTGATTGTTACTGACTTGTATGGAAACATGTGCTGCTGTTTGTTCCTTGATTACTTCCTTGTATGTTAGGAACGTATGATAGACACTGCTGAAACTGGACAACTGCTGTTGCATGTTCCATGATTACTTGGATTGCTCAGGACTGCTGTGAGTGACAAATTGCATTACTAACCTGCATATGTTTCGGTACTTATTGGTGATTGTTACCGACTTGTATTGAAACATCTACTGCTGCTTGTTCCTTGATTACTTAATTGTATGTCTGGAACATATGATAGACACTGCTGAAACTCGACAACTGCTGCTGCATGTTCCTTGAATACTTGCATTGCTCAGGAACGCTGTGAGTGACAAATTGCATTACTTACTTGCATATGTTTCGGTACTTATTGGTGATTGTTACTGACTTGTATGGAAACATCGGCTGCTGCATGTTCCTTGATTACTTGGATTGCTCAGGACAGGTGTGAGTGACAGATTCCATTACTTACTTGCATATGTTTCGGTACTTATTGGTGATTGTTACTGACTTGTATGAAAAAATCTGCTGCTGCTTGTTCCTTGATTACTTAATTGTACGTTAGGATCGTATGATAGACACTCCTGAAACTGGACAACAGCTGCTGCATGTTCCTTGATTACTTGGATTTCTCAGGACAGGTGTGAGTGACAGATTCCATTACATACTTGCATACGTTTCAGTACTTATTGGTGATTGTTACTGACTTGTATGAAAAAATCTGCTGCTGCTTGTTCCTTGATTACTTAATTGTACGTTAGGATCGTATGATAGACACTCCTGAAACTGGACAACAGCTGCTGCATGTTTCTTGATTACTTGGATTTCTCAGGACAGGTGTGAGTGACAGATTCCATTACTTACTTGCATACGTTTCAGTACTTATTGGTGATTGTTACTGACTTGTATCGAAACATCGGCTGCTGCTTGTTCCTTGATTACTTAATTGTATGTTAGGAACGTATGATAGACACTGCTGAAACTGGATAACTGCTGCTGCATGTTTCTTGATTACTTGGATTGCTCAGGACCGCTGTATGCGATAGATTGCATTACTTACTTGCATACGTTTCAGTACTTATTGGTGATTGTTAATGACTTGTATGGAAACATCTGCTGCTGCTTGTTCCTTGATTACTTAATTGTATGTCAGGAACGTATGATAGACACTGCTGAAACTGGACAACTGCTGCTGCATGTTCATTGATTACTTGCATTGCTCAGGACCGCTGTGAGTGACAGATTGCATTACTTACTTGCATATGTTTCGGTACTTATTAGTGATTGTTACTGACTTGTATGGAAACATCGGCTGCTGCTTGTTCCTTGATTACTTAATTGTATGTTAGGAGCGTATGATAGACACTGCTGAAACTTGACAACTGCTGCAGCATGTTCCTTGATTATTTGGATTGTTCAGGACAGGTGTGAGTGACAGATTCCATTACTTACTTGCATATGTTTCGGTACTTATTGGTGATTGTTACTGACTTGTATGGAAACATCTGCTGCTGCTTATTCCTTGATTACTTAATTGTAAGTTAGGAACGTATGATAGACACTGCTGAAACTGGACTACTGCTACTGCATGTTCCTTGATTACTTGCATTGCTCAGGAACGCTGTGAGTGACAGATTCCATTACTTACTTGCATATGTTTCGGTACTTATTGGTGATTGTTACTGACTTGTATGGAACATGTGCTGCTGTTTGTTCTTTGATTACTTAATTGTGTGTTAGGAACGTATGATAGACACTGCTGAAACTGGACAACTGCTGCTGCAAGTTCCTTGATTACTTTGATTGCTCAGGACAGGTGTGAGTGACAGATTGCATTACTAACTTGCATATGTTTCGGTACTTATTGGTGATTGTTACCGACTTGTATTGAAACATCAACTACTACTTGTTCCTTCATTACTTAATTGTATGTCAGGAACGTATGATAGACGCTGCTGAAACTGGACAACTGCTGCTACATGTTCATTGATTACTTGCATTGCTCAGGACCGCTGTAAGTGACAGATTGCATTACTTACTTGCATATGTTTTGGTATTTATTAGTGATTGTTACTGACTTGTATGGAAACATCGATTGCTGCTTGTTCCTTGATTACTTAATTGTATGTTAGGAGCGTATGATAGACACTGCTGAAACTTGACATCTGCTGCAGCATGTTCCTTGATTACTTGGATTGTTCAGGACAGGTGTGAGTGACAGATTCCATTACTTACTTGCATATGTTTCGGTACTTATTGGTGATTGTTACTGACTTGTATGGAAACATCTGCTGCTGCTTATTCCTTGATTACTTAATTGTATGTTAGGTACGTATGATTGACACTGCTGAAACTGGACTACTGCTACTGCATGTTCCTTGATTACTTGCATTGATCAGGACCACTGTGAGTGACAGATTGCATTACTTACGTGCATATGTTTCGGTACTTATTGGTGATTGTTACTGACTTGTATGGAAACATGTGCTGCTGTTTGTTCCTTGATTACTTCCTTGTATGTTAGGAACGTATGATAGACACTGCTGAAACTGGACAACTGCTGTTGCATGTTCCATGATTACTTGGATTGCTCAGGACTGCTGTGAGTGACAAATTTGCATTACTAACCTGCATATGTTTCGGTACTTATTGGTGATTGTTACCGACTTGTATTGAAACATCTACTGCTGCTTGTTCCTTGATTACTTAATTGTATGTCTGGAACGTATGATAGACACTGCTGAAACTCGACAACTGCTGCTGCATGTTCCTTGAATACTTGCATTGCTCAGGAACGCTGTGAGTGACAAATTGCATTACTTACTTGCATATGTTTCGGTACTTATTGGTGATTGTTACCGACTTCTATGGAAACATCGGCTGCTGCATGTTCCTTGATTACTTAATTGTATGTTAGGAACGTATGATAGACACTGCTGAAACTTGACAACTGCTGTTGCATGTTCCTTGATTACTTGGATTGCTCAGGACAGCTGTGAGTGACAGATTCCATTACTTACTTGCATATGTTTCGGTACTTATTGGTGATTGTTACTGACTTGTATGAAAAAATCTGCTGCTGCTTGTTCCTTGATTACTTAATTGTACGTTAGGATCGTATGATAGACACTCCTGAAACTGGACAACAGCTGCTGCATGTTCCTTGATTACTTGGATTTCTCAGGACAGGTGTGAGTGACAGATTCCATTACTTACTTGCATACGTTTCAGTACTTATTGGTGATTGTTACTGACTTGTATCGAAACATCGGCTGCTGCTTGTTCCTTGATTACTTAATTGTATGTTAGGAACGTATGATAGACACTGCTGAAACTGGAAAACTGCTGTTGCATGTTTCTTGATTACTTGGATTGCTCAGGACCGCTGTATGTGATAGATTGCATTACTTACTTGCATACGTTTCAGTACTTATTGGTGATTGTTAATGACTTGTATGGAAACATCTGCTGCTGCTTGTTCCTTGATTACTTAATTGTATGTCAGGAACGTATGATAGACACTGCTGAAACTGGACAACTGCTGCTGCATGTTCATTGATTACTTGCATTGCTCAGGACCGCTGTGAGTGACAGATTGCATTACTTACTTGCATATGTTACGGTACTTATTAGTGATTGTTACAGACTTGTATGGAAACATCGGCTGCTGCTTGTTCCTTGATTACTTAATTGTATGTTAGGAGCGTATCATAGACACTGCTGAAAACTTGACAACTACTGCAGCATGTTCCTTGATTATTTGGATTGTTCAGGACAAGTGTGAGTGACAGATTCCATTACTTACTTGCATATGTTTCGGTACTTATTGGTGATTGTTATTGACTTGTATGGAAACATCTGCTGCTGCTTATTCCTTGATTACTTAATTGTAAGTTAGGAACGTATGATAGACACTGCTGAAACTGGACTACTGCTACCGCATGTTCCTTGATTACTTGCATTGCTCAGGAACACTGTGAGTGACAGATTCCATTACTTACTTGCATATGTTTCGGTACTTATTGGTGATTGTTACTGACTTGTATGGAACATGTGCTGCTGTTTGTTCTTTGATTACTTAATTGTGCGTTAGGAACGTATGATAGACACTGCTGAAACTGGACAACTGCTGTTGCATGTTCCTTGATTACTTGGATTGCTCAGGACTGCTGTGAGTGACAAATTGCATTACTAACTTACATATGTTTCGGTACTTATTGGTGATTGTTACCAACCTGTATTGAAACATCTACTGCTGCTTGTTCCTTCATTACTTAATTGTATGTCAGGAACGTATGATAGACACTGCTGTAACTGGATAACTGCTGCTGCATGTTCATTGATTACTTGCATTGCTCAGGACCGCTGTGAGTTACAGATTGCATTACTTACTTGCATATGTTTCGGTACTTATTAGTGATTGTTACTGACTTGTATGGAAACATCGGTTGCTGCTTGTTCCTTGATTACTTAATTGTATGTTAGGAGCGTATGATAGACACTGCTGAAACTTGACAACTGCGTGTTCCTTGATTACTTGGATTGTTCAAGACAGGTGTGAGTGACAGATTCCATTACTTACTTGCATACGTTTCGGTACTTATTGGTGATTATTATTGACTTGTATGGAAACATCGGCTGCTGCTTGTTCCTTGATTACTTAATTGTATGTTAGGAACGTATGATAGACACTGCTGAAACTGGATAACTACTGCTGCATGTTTCTTGATTACTTGGATTGCTCAGGACCGCTGTATGTGATAGATTGCATTACTTACTTGCATACGTTTCAGTACTTATTGGTGATTGTAAATGACTTGTATGGAAACATCTGCTGCTGCTTGTTCCTTGATTACTAAATTGTATGTCAGGAACGTATGATAGACACTGCTGAAACTGGACAACTGCTGCTGCATGTTCATTGATTACTTGCATTGCTCAGGACCGCTGTGAGTGACAGATTGCAATACTTACTTGCATATGTTTCGGTACTTATTAGTGATTGTTACTGACTTGTATGGAAACATCGGATGCTGCTTGTTCCTTGATTACTTAATTGTATGTTAGGAGCGTATGATAGACACTGCTGATACTTGACAACTGCTGCAGCATGTTCCTTGATTTTTTGGATTGTTCAGGACAGGTGTGAGTGACAGATTCCATTACTTACCTGCATATATTTCGGTACTTATTGGTGATTGTTACTGACTTGTATGGAAACATCTGCTGCTGCTTATTCCTTGATTACTTAATTATATGTAAGGAACGTATGATAGACACTGCTGAAACTGGACTACTGCTACTGCATGTTCCTTGATTACTTGCATTGCTCAGGACCACTGTGAGTGACAGATTGTATTACTTACTCGCATATGTTTCGGTACTTATTGGTGATTGTTACTGACTTGTATGGAACATGTGCTGCTGTTTGTTCTTTGATTACTTAATTGTGTGTTAGGAACGTATGATAGACACTGCTGAAACTGGACAACTGCTGCTGCATGTTCCTTGATTACTTGGATTGCTCAGGACTGCTGTGAGTGACAAATTGCATTACTGACTTACATATGTTTCGGTACTTATTGGTGATTGTTACCGACTTGTATTGAAACATCTACTGTTGCTTGTTCCTTCATTACTTAATTGTATGTCAGGAACGTATGATGAACACTGCTGAAACTGGATAACTGCTGCTGCATGTTCGTTGATTACTTGCATTGCTCAGGACCGCTGTGAGTTACAGATTGCATTACTTACTTGCATATGTTTCGGTACTTATTAGTGATTGTTACTGACTTGTATGGAAACATCGGTTGCTGCTTGTTCCTTGATTACTTAATTGTATGTTAGGAGCGTATGATAGACACTGCTGAAACTTGACAACTGCATGTTCCTTGATTACTTGAATTGTTCAAGACAGGTGTGAGTGACAGATTCCATTACTTACTTGCATATGTTTCGGTACTTATTGGTGATTGTTACTGACTTGTATGGAAACATCTGCTGCTGCTTATTCCTTGATTACTTAATTGTATGTTAGGAACTTATGATAGACACTGCTGAAACTGGACTACTTTTACTGCATGTTCCTTGATTACTTGCATTGCTCAGGAACGCTGTGAGTGACAGATTCCATTACTTACTTGCATATGTTTCGGTACTTATTGGTGATTGTTACTGACTTGTATGGAAACATCTGCTGCTGCTTATTCCTTGATTACTTAATTGTATGTTAGGAACGTATGATAGACACTTCTGAAACTGGACAACTGCTACTGCATGTTCCTTGATTAGTTGCATTGTTCAGGACCACTGTGAGTGACATATTGTATTACTTACTTGCATATGTTTCGGTACTTATTGGTGATTGTTACTGACTTGTATGGAACATGTGCTGCTATTTGTTCTTTGATTACTTAATTGTTTGTTAGGAACGTATGATAGACCTTGCTAAAACTGGACAACTGCTGTTGCATGTTCCTTGATTACTTGGATTGCTCAGGACTGCTGTGAGCGACAAATTGCATTACTTACTTGCATATGTTTCGGTACTTATTAGTGATTGTTACTGACTTGTATGGAAATATCGGCTGCTGCTTGTTCCTTGATTACTTAATTGTATGTTAGGAGCGTATGATAGACACTGCTGAAACTTGAGAACTGCTGCAGCATGTTCCTTGATTACTTGGATTGTTCAGGAGAGGTGTGAGTGACAGATTCCGTTACTTACTTGCATTTGTTCGGTACTTATTGGTGATTGTTATCGACTTGTATGGAAACATCTGCTGCTGCTTATTCCTTGATTACTTAATTGTATGTTAGGAACGTATGATAGACACTGCTGAAACTAGACTACTGCTACTGCATGTTCCTTGATTACTTGCATTGCTCAGGACCACTGTGAGTGACAGATTGTATTACTTACTTGCATATGTTTCGGTACTTATTGGTGATTGTTACTGACTTGTATGGAACATGTGCTGCTATTTGTTCTTTTGATTACTTAATTGTGTGTTAGGAACGTATGATAGACCTTGCTAAAACTGGACAACTGCTGTTGCATGTTCCTTGATTACTTGGATTGCTCAGGACTGCTGTGAGCGACAAATTGCATTACTTACTTGCATATGTTTCGGTACTTATTAGTGATTGTTACTGACTTGTATGGAAATATCGGCTGCTGCTTGTTCCTTGATTACTTAATTGTATGTTAGGTGCGTATGATAGACACTGCTGAAACTTGAGAACTGCTGCAGCATGTTCCTTGATTACTTGGATTGTTCAGGAGAGGTGTGAGTGACAGATTCCGTTACTTACTTGCATTTGTTTCGGTACTTATTGGTGATTGTTATCGACTTGTATGGAAACATCTGCTGCTGCTTATTCCTTGATTACTTAATTGTATGTTAGGAACGTATGATAGACACTGCTGAAACTAGACTACTGCTACTGCATGTTCCTTGATTACTTGCATTGTTCAGGACCACTGTGAGTGACAGATTGCATTACTTACTTGCATATGTTTCGGTACTTATTGGTGATTGTTACTGACTTGTATGGAAACATGTGCTGCTTTTCGTTCCTTGATTACTTCATTCTATGTTAGGAACGTATGATAGACACTGCTGAAACTGGACAACTGCTGTTGCATGTTCCATGATTACTTGGATTGCTCAGGACTGCTGTGAGTGACAAATTGCATTACTAACCAGCATATGTTTCGGTACTTATTGGTGATTGTTACCGAATTGTATTGAAATATCTGCTGCTGCATGTTCCTTGATTACTTGCATTGCTCAGGAACGCTGTGAGTGACACATTGCATTACTTACTTGCATATGTTTCGGTACTTATTGGTGATTGTTACTGACTTGTATGGAAACATCGGCTGCTGCATGTTCCTTGATTACTTAATTGTATGTTAGGAACGTATGATAGACACTGCTGAAACTTGACAACTGCTGCTTCATGTTCCTTGATTACTTGGATTGCTCAGGACAGGTGTGAGTGACAGGTTCCATTACTTACTTGCATATGTTTCGTTACTTATTGGTGATTGTTACTGACTTGTATG
>JAANYP010004826.1:64419-110053 GCA_020465985.1 Centrapalus pauciflorus | reverse complement strand
ATCTCCTAGCTCCTAAAAAATGATGTTAACACACACTTACATAATTTTGAAGACATGTGAACATGCATTTATGTGATGTGTGTTTTCATGCACTTAAAGTGTTCGGATTTGCGTGAAATTCACATATGATCTGTGTAATGTTAATCAGAACATGTTCATGAAAAAAAATTTCAAAAAAATTACTTTTAAGGGTGGTACCTTCTGGTGCGCTGCATTAGAGGTGGTACTCACTTGAACCTAAATCTATATATATATATGTATATATATATATATATATATATATATATATATATATATATATATATATATATATATATCCAACACATATAATATAATTTATGTGTTGATAATTGATTAGGTTGGAAGATACTTGAAGAAATAGTGACTTTGGAAAGGAAATATATCGACGATATTATATTTTATTTAAACACAACTAACAAAATTACATATATAAATGTCAACAATAATATTATAAAAATTAAAATTAATAAAGAAGATGAACTTTAAATAAATTAGTAGAGAACATATATAATTTTAATTAAAATAAAAGTTAAATTTTAAATAAAATACGAACAATAGTAAATGTAAATAAAATATTAAAATATAAGTATATTTATAAACTGTGTTTATAATGAATTAAGTATATCTATAAATAATATAATTATAAATATAAAATTAAATAAAATAAATGTTGGACTATAAATGGTTAATAATAAAACCATAGGGACTAAAAGTGTCTCAATGAAAATGGTAAAAATGTCATTCTTACGAATTTAACGGTTGTGTCGTTAAGTTTAACGGACGAGGGACTAAAAGTGCACAACATTAGTAAAATAGGGATGATATTTGACCTTATTAAGGTTAAGGGACTGAATCCGGGTAAACCATCAAACCACAAGAACCAAAAATGTCCTTTACTCTACTTTTTATAAAATAGTTTGTACACACACACACACACACACACACACACACACACACACACACACACACACACACACACACACACATATATATATATATATATATATATATATATATATATATATATATATATATATATATATATATATATATATATATATATATATATATAAATAGGTTCAAGTGAGTACCACCCATTATGCAGCGCACCAGAAGGTACCACTCTTAAAAGTAATTTTTTTTTGAAATTTTTTTCATCAACTTGTTTTACTTAACATTACACAGATGATATATGAATTTCCCGCAAATTCGAACACTCTAATTGCATGAAATCACGCATCAAATAAATGCAAGTTCACATATATGCAAAACTATGTTAGTGCGTGTTCACATCATATTTTAGGAGCTATGAGATGTGAATGCATGCGAAATTTACATATGATCTTTAAATTAAAATAACATTAATATGAGTAATTGTTAAATCAAAAAAATTATACCATAAAAACGAGAATTTTATACTCTTTAAAACGAGACCGGTTGTAACACCCTCAAACTAATCCACAATGCCACATAATTACCACATCAGCAACGATATAATATGATAATCCCTACGCTATTCCCAATACATACATGTAGAAACCCGATAATTTTAAAACATTAATTACACAACAACAGTCACGGAAATCCCTGAATAAAATACAACCTATCCGAAGTATATACAAACAGTCCCCAAAATATAACTACCTCTATGAAAGGTAGCTAACTCCTCGATCACAGAAAATGTAAACATACTTCGGTCCAGCAGCCCTACTAGCAGTCTGGTCACCTAGGATACACACAACAACACGCACAGGTCAGCTAAAGCTGGTGAGAATGCAAGGGTTAAAGTACGATTATAAAGCTCAATAAATAAATAACTCGATAATAAAACGTTCAACGTTCTCTACTGAACAAGTATATGAGATCCCACAAGATAGCTCAATAGGTACTCAACTCGTGTGGATAAATCCACGTACCCAAATCCCTAGACCGCACAAAGCAGTCGTCAGGAACTCAAAAGGGAATTGGGAGCGACCCAACCCCTGCCCAGCCGTACGGTTTAGTATCTCAACAGCTCAAGTGTCCCAAATCTCATATTTAAAACACAGTTCTCAATATAACACAATAATACGTGCATGATAGTATCTTAATAAAAGCTCGTAAGAAAACTCATGATATCTCATAAAAATCTCAGTAAAAGATCATGCAAGTATTAATAAATAATCGTACAAGTATCTCAACAAAAACATGCAAACTCACCTGCTCAGCTAGCTACACTAAGTCTCGAATCCCTGCCTTTTCCCTACCCTGTCAACGCGAGACCCTGAAAACACAACTCAATATCACAATCTCAACCCAACAACTCCATACACTATTCTCAACAGCCCACGAGACCCCAAAGACCCGAACACAAGACTCACAGAACCCGAAAACCCGTCCCGAAACCCTAGCCGCATCGCGGCCGCACTCACCATCGCGGTCGCGGTCGCGCTCAAAATAGACCGCCTGCGATCACTCAAGAACATCGCGGCCCGCGATCAGGGGATCGCGGTCGCGGTCACGGACGAACAGAACCAGAACTGCTCTGTTTCTTGCACAGACCAGGGATTTAATCCCAAATCATCACTTCAACTCGATTTTAGCCAAAAATATATCCCGAATTTACTCAGAAACATAATTGAACACAATTCCCTTGATTATATGCTACTAACCGCAATTGATTCATGAGTTTAAGCTCAAAATTACCTCAATACTCAACTAAGAAGATGATGGAAGAATTGGCTGCTTGAATCACAACTTGAAGCTTCAACCTTTGCTTGAAGATGCTGGAATTCAGATTACACACACACTCACAACTCAGATCTGGATTGAAATGAATCCAAGAACAAAAGAAGCATCCAATATATACGTTTTGGGTTTAACTCGGTCCGGTACCCAAAAATCTGATCCCGATACCCAAAATACAAATTTATATCTCCGGGTCCCAAATTAAATAATTAATCCAATGACATAATTCCACGTACATATCTCAAAATCGGGATGTTACAAGTCCTCCCTCATTATAAAGCATCTGTTCTCAGAATCTAGCTCGAAACGAAGAGGTGAGGATATCGGCTGCGCATCTCTGACTCAGGCTCCCATGTGTCGTTGGTACCCTTATGGTGCTTCCACTGCACCAACACTAACGCCACCTCTTTATTACGCAGCCTCTTCACTTTGCGATCTGTCACTGCCTCAGGCTGCTCGGCATACTACAGTCTGTCATCGACCTCAATCTCTGACAAAGGCACTCGCTGATCATCACGGGCCAAGCACTTACGGAGATGGCTAACATGGAAAGCATTATGAACTCCCGAGAACTCTGAAGGCAAATCCAGACGATAAGCCTGATCCCCAATCCTCTCGACAACCTCGAACGACCCAATATAACGCGGACCCAACTTACCTCGTCTCCGAAATCTAATAATCCCCTTCTAGGGTGAGACTTTTAACATCACGGAGTCTCCGACCTGAAACTCTAACTCAGACATCCGGCGATCTGCATAACTCTTTTGGCGACTCTGAGCTGTCCTAATCCGCTGCTGAATCATAGCGACCTTGTCGCTAGTCTCCTGAAGAACCTCTGGTCCGCTGATAGGACGCTCCCCAACCTCTCCCCAACATACCAGAGTCAAACACTTTCGCCCGTAGAGAGCCTCAAATGGAGGCATGCCGATAGACGCATGGTAGCTGTTATTATACGCAAACTCGACAAGCGGCAAATGAAGATCCCAGCTACCCCCGAAATCAATAACACAAGCCCGCAACATATCCTCCAAAGTCTGATTAGTCCGCTCTGTCTGACCCCCTGTCTGCGGATGATAGGCTGTACTTAGCTGAACTCGGGTGCCCAACTCTCTCTGAAAGCTCTGCCAGAATCGCGACACAAATCGGCTATCTCGGTCAGACGTAATAGATCTCGGAACTCCATGTCTCGTAACAATCTCACTAATGTAGAGGCGCACCAACTGATCCATCGTAATAGTCCCACGAACGGCCAAGAAGTGGGCGCTCTTCGTAAGCCGATCGACAATAACCCAGATCATATCATTCCCACGAACAGTCCACGGGAGTCTCACTATGAAGTCCATGGTGATATCATACCACTTCCACTCTGGAATCTCTAACGGCCGAAGTCTACCATGCGGCTTCTGATGCTCACTCTTAATCCTCAGGCACGTCATACACGCCTCCACATACTTCCCCACATCCCTCTTCATCCCTGGACACCAATAGTGAACTCGCAGATCTCGGTACATCTTCGTGGTGCCCGGATGGATCGATAATCTAGACTTATGAGAATCGTCTAGAATCAACTGTCTCAAACCACCTACTCTGGGGACCCATACTCGACCGCGAAGAGTCATCAGACCTCTATTATCCCTGTTCAACAACTCCAACTGACCAGCTAATCTCTCTCTCGACACATTCTCGCCTCTCAAACCCTCCTCCTGAGCTAATCGCAGACCATCAATCAGGGTCGACGTGACCTCTAATCGAGAAGCTCTGGATATAATCGTCTGCTCATAAGATCTCCTACTCAAAGCGTCTGCCACCACGTTAGCTTTTCCCGGGTGGTACTGGATATCACAATCAT
This sequence comes from Centrapalus pauciflorus, assembly GCA_020465985.1. Taxonomy (NCBI): domain Eukaryota; kingdom Viridiplantae; phylum Streptophyta; class Magnoliopsida; order Asterales; family Asteraceae; genus Centrapalus; species Centrapalus pauciflorus. The sequence continues at coordinate 105,456 of JAANYP010004826.1, read as the reverse complement.
AATCCTTCAGGAGCTCCATACTACGCCTCTGCCTCATGTTCAGCTCCTTCTGGCTGAACAAATACTGCAAACTCTTATGGTCGGCATACACTGTAAATCTTGTCTCATACAAATAATGCCGCCATATTTTTAGGGCAAAGACTATGGCATCCAACTCTAAATCATGCACCGGCCGGCTCAACTCATAACTCCTAAGCTGTCTCGAGGCATAAGCGATCACCTTGCCTCTCTGCATCAGTACACACCCTAACCCGGTGAAGGAAGCATCGCAATACACAGCAAAATCCTCAGAGCCCTCTGGCAACGCTAGAATCGGAGCTCTACATAACCGATTCTTCAACTCTAAGAAGGCACTCTCCTGCTCCTCAGACCACACAAATGGCACTGACTGCCTGGTCAACATCGTCAAAGGCACTGCGATCCGCGAGAAATTCTCTATAAACCGCCGATAATACCTGGCCAAACCCAAGAAGCTACGAACCTCTGACACAGATGTGGGCTGGCCCCAACTCATAATCGCCTCAACCTTCGCAGGATCCACCTTAACGCCCTCACTCGTCAGCACGTTCCCTAAGAACTGCACCTCTCGAAGCCAGAACTCACACTTCGAAAACTTGGCATATAGCCTCTCTCGCTGCAAAGTACTCAGGACCTCTCTCAAGTGCTGGCTATGCTCCTCGCTACTCCCCGAGTAGATCAGAATATCATCAATAAACACAATCACGAAACGATCGAGCATCGGCCTGCAGACCCTATTCATCAGATCCATAAATGTTGTCGGGGCATTAGTCAGCCCAAACGACATGACTAAGAACTCATAATGACCATATCTGGTCCTGAAAGCAGTCTTAGGCACATCCTCGTCTCTAACTCGCAGCTGATGATACCCGGAACGCAGATCAATCTTCGAAAAGAAACTTGCCCCCTGAAGCTGATCAAAAAGATCATCAATCCTCGGCAAGGGATAACGGTTCTTCACCGTTACCCTATTAAGCTCTCTATAATCAATACACATACGCATCGTCCCGTCCTTCTTCTTCACATATAACACTGGGGCTCCCCACGGAGAAGAACTGGGGCGAATGAACCCTCGATCCAACAGATCCTGCAGCTGCGTCATCATCTCACGCATCTCGGTAGGAGCTAACCGATACGGCGTACGCGTAATATATAGGAACGGTCCCGGGAACTAGGTCGATCCTGAACTCAACCTGCCGGTCCGGCGGCAGACCCGACAACTCATCTGGGAACACGTCAGAAAAATCTCTAACCACCTGCACATCACTGACCTCCCTCTTCTCCTTCTTCGCATCTACCACATAGGCCAAATAAGTAGCACATCCCTTCGCCACATACCTCTGCGCCTGCGCCATCGACACTATACTCATCTCTCCTCTGCGCCTCTCACCATACACAACCGCTAACTCTGACTCGGTAACGGGAATACGAATCATCTTCTTAGAACAGAAGATATCCGCCTGACGCGCTGTCAGCCAATCCATGCCAACAATGACATCAAAACTACTAATCTCCATAGGCACAAGTCTATGGAAAATTGATGACCGTCTATCTCTAATACACAATCTCTATAGATACGGCTCACTAATACAGTACTACCATCAACACGCTCAACAATAACAGGCACAGATAACTCAGATGAAGGCATAGAAAAATAATCACAGAAGGAGGCAGATACATATGAACGATCAGATCCCGAATCAAATAAAATAAAGGCACGCAATCCATTAAGGGCGAACGTACCGGATACAACATCAGGCGACTCACGCGCCTCCTCCGCCGTAACCTGAAAGACCCTGCCACGAGCCCTCGGTGCTCCCCCTCCCCGAGGTGCTAAAGATGACCCAGACGGCCCAGCTCCACTCGAACTCGATCCCGGAAATCCAGTGCTCGGGTTCGGACAATCCCGAGACATATGACCCGGCTTCCCACACCGGAAGCAAAGAGACTCCTGAGAAGTACACGCGACGGCAGTGTGACCGAACTGGCCACATCTAAAGCAACGGAGATGCTCCCGGGCACACGACCCTGCATGGCGGTGATGGCACCGCTGGCAATCTCTCTCAACTGACGCCGGACTCTCAACTCGGCTCCCGGAATCTCGAGATCCCCTCCCAACACTCCCCTGGCTCTGACTCTGCCTCTGACCCTGACCCTGACCCTGCTGTCGCTGCCCCTGCTGCCTCTGACCTCCTCGACCCTGTCCCTGACTCTGACCAGCCCCCGACTGTCTGTCATCCCGACCCTGATCATGCCGAGCCCCTGAAGTCTGTCCCTGCTGCTCAGAATACCCACCCTGATGACTCTCCCTATAAAACCTCGAAGACCCAGAACTCTGACCCTGACCCGACGGCTCAATACGCTGTCTCTGGGGAGCTGACTGCTCCCGCTGTCTCTCAATCTCCCGCTCTCGACGGCGGGCATACTCCATCGCTGATGTAAATGTGGGGTCACGCAACATCCCCACGAACTCTCTGATGTCTGGTCTCAATCCCTCGATAAACATATTGACCTTTCGGTCCTCTGTAGCTACCTGATGCAGCGCGAACTGGGCTCTGTCATTAAAAATATCGATATACTCCTGGACAGATCTGGATCCCTGCTGCAGATGAATGAACTCTCGCTCCAACTCTCTGCTCGTATCCAGCGGACAGTACTGCAGCTCAAACTCTGTCCTAAAATCCTCCCAAGACATCAAATAAGCCTCGTCAACCCCCTGAGCGCTGACAACCGAACTCCACCATCTTAATGCTCCTCCCTTCAGAAGGTAGGAGGCATAACTCACTCTATCTGCTCGATCGACATGGGCTATACGAAATGCAGCCTCGACCTCTCGCAGCCAATCAAGTGCCTTCGAGGCACCCACTCCCCCAAAGAACTTAGATGGGCGACTCGTCATAAAGTCTTTAAAGGACCCTCGCAATGGCTGGCTAGAAGAAGCACCAGCCCCAGAACGCTGCTCTGCCTCCGCCGCCCCTACCCGCACCCTAAACCGGAAAGCGCTCATCTAAGATCTGGCCTATCACAGAATATAAGTCAGACCTACGCACATGCTCATCATCCCTATGGTCATCCCCATGAGGCCCGCTGCCCTGACGGTCCATAATAACCTGCACAATAAGATAATAACACGAATTAACTCTACAAGAGTCTACACACTACTCGTTTATCACCTAATACTCTACTTCGGATTACAATCCAAGGATCTAGACTATAGGGTTTAAGCTTAAGCATCCACTAGATACTTAATCTCTTAAACCTAGGCTCTGATACCAAGCTTGTAACACCCTCAAACTAATCCACAATGCCACATAATTACCACATCAGCAACGATATAATATGATAATCCCTACGCTATTCCCAATACATACATGCTGAAACCCGATAATTTTAAAACATTAATTACACAACAACAGTCACGGAAATCCCTAAATAAAATACAACCTATCCGAAGTATATACAAACAGTCCCCAAAATATAACTACCTCTATGAAAGGTAGCTAACTCCTCGATCACAGAAAATGTAAACCTACTTCGGTCCAGCAGGCCTACTAGCAGTCCGGTCACCTGGGATACACACAACAACACGCACAGGTCAGCTAAAGCTGGTGAGAATGCAAGGGTTAAAGTACGATTATAAAGCTCAATAAATAAATAACTCGATAATAAAACGTTCAGCGTTCTCTACTGAACAAGTATATGAGATCCCACAAGATACCTCAATAGGTACTCAACTCGTGTGGATAAATCCACGTACCCAAATCCCTAGACCGCACAAAGCAGTCGTCAGGAACTCAAAAGGGAATTGGGAGCGACCCAACCCCTGCCCAGCCGTACGGTTTAGTATCTCAATAGCTCAAGTGTCCCAAATCTCATATTTAAAACACAGTTCTCAATATAACACAATAATACGTGCATGATAGTATCTCAATAAAAGCTCGCAAGAAAACTCATGATATCTCATAAAAATCTCAGTAAAAGATCATGCAAGTATTAATAAATAATCGTACAAGTATCTCAACAAAAACATGCGAACTCACCTGCTCAGCTAGCTACACTAAGTCTCGGTTCCCTGCCCTTTCCCTACCCTGTCAACGCGAGACCCTGAAAACACAATATCACAACTCAATATCACAATCTCAACCCAACAACTCTATACACTATTCTCAACAGCCCACGAGACCCCAAAGACCCGAACACAAGACTCACATAACCCGAAAAACCGTCCAGAAACCCTAGCCGCATCGCGGCCGCACTCACCATCGCGGTCGCGCTGACCATCTCGGTCGCGGCCGCGCTCAAAATAGACCGCCTGCGATCACTCAAGAACATCGCGGCCCGCGATCAGGGGATCGCGGCCATGCTCACGGACGAACAGAACCAGAACTGCTCTGTTTCTTGCACAGACCAGGGATTAAATCCCAAATCATCACTTCAACTCGATTTTAGCCACAAATATATGCCCGAATTTACTCAGAAACATAATTGAACACAATTCCCTTGATTATATGCTACTAACCACAATTGAGTCAATGAGTTAAGCTCAAAATTACCTCAATACTCAACTAAGAAATGATGGAAGAATTCGGCTTCTTGAATCACCAACTTGAAGCTTCAACCGTTGCTGGAAGATGCTGAATTCAGATGTACAAAACACCACACTCACACTCACTCTGGATTGAAATGAATCAAGAACAAAAAGCAATCCAATTATACGTTTTGGGTTTAACTCGGTCCGATACCCAAAATCCGATCCCGATACCCAAAATACAATGTATATCTCCGGGTCCCAAATAAATAATTAATTCCAATGGCATAATTCCACGTACCTATCTCAAAACGGGATGTACAACAACACACCGGTCATGATTATTTTTCGAAAAATTTACGTGTTTATTTTTCGTAAAAAAATTAACCCAGACCACGATGCAATGTAGCTGGCCGATACATTCAATGTCGAATGAACACGTGATAGCGTATATTCCCGTCGTGCAACACTGCATGTACATTCAAAATTAACAGAACCAAAATAATGGTCAAAATTAGTAGCAAAAGTTGTTGATTTAAGGAGAACAGTAATGACATATTTTTTTTTTTAAAAAATTTTACGCGTTATTTTTCGTAAAAAAAATTACCCAGACCACGAGCGCAGTAGCATGACCTATATAATTCAACGCGATGCAACACTGCATGTACATTCAAAATTAACAGAACCAAATAGGGTCAAAATTAGTAGTCAAAGTTGGTTGATTTAATGAGAACAATAATGACATATTTTTTTTTTCGAAAAAATTTTAACGCGTTTATTTTTCGTAAAAAAAAAATTACACAGACCACGATGCAATGTAGCAATGACCGATATAATTCAACGTCGATGCAACACTGCATGTACATTTAAAAATTAACAGAACCAAAATATGGTCAAATTAGTAGTCAAAAGTTGGTTGATTTTATGTGACAGTAAATACATATTTTTTTTGAATAAATTTTATGTGTTTATTTTTCGTCAAAAAAAATTACACAGACCCGATGCAATGTAGCAGGACCGATATAATTCAATGTCGAATGAACACTGATGGTCGTAACTCAACGTCGATGCAACACTGCATGTACATTCAAAATTAACAAAACCAAAATAATGGTCAAAATTAGTAGTCAAAGTTTGTTTGGTTGATTTAATTAGAACAGTAATGATATATGCTTTTCGAAAAAAAAATTTACGTGTTATTTCGTAAAATTTTTTTTACTAAACCTCCATTCAATATATTTATAGAGGTCATTCAGGTCGAATTACAGTTTATATCACACATTCAACACTGCATGCGTTCGATATAAAAAGAGTCATAATGGTCAAAATGGTGCATCAAACTGGTAGGCTACTATAATTCAATGTTAATTGCATAATTACCATTTTATCCCTATGTTTATATATAATCCAATTGTTTTAGATTGGTTCTATAGTTCTGCACTAAATTAAGGTTTGCAATGATCCCAACCCTATATAATAAACTTATATATTACTTTGCGTGAAGAGAAATTTTTAGACATATGGAGCCGAATATTTATATATATATATTGCCGACGGAGCAGAGAGAAAAAATGCTCACGTGGCGCAATATTAGTGGTTAAAATTCAGAAAATTAAGGCTTATTAGGCACAACATGATTGGTTAAAATTCAGAAAATTAAGGACGCTGATTTGGCGCAATATAGTTTGTTAAAATTCAGAAAATAATGGGATAACATCAACAATCCTATCAATACTAACAAACTTGCATAAAATAATGGGATATTTATCTACGTATACAAATTACAACTACACATTAATTATTCAAAATTATTATTTTTATAGTTTTATAAAACAGATATAAATAGTTGATTATTCTAAATTTTTCATTTATAAATATATATATTTTAATTAATATAGATTAAAATTTTAGTTTACAGATAAAACAATATTATATATTCTATTATAATTAACAAAATATAATGAAATATTTTTTTATATATCGTTTGTTTACTTTTTTAAAATTTAATAATTTTATGTAATGTTTATCTAATAAATTTATAAGCAAATGGAAAAAATTTATTAAATATATATAACATTTACATTTAGGTTTAAATTTTATTGATGATTCGGTTTAATAAACATATAAAATACGGCAGATAAACATATAAAAGTAGTTTTTTAATTAGCATATATTATAAAATAGGTAAACATATGACATTTATTATTTAGAAAAAATTATGTGTTGGCTTACTTTTTTTACTACGAGCCATTTTTATCGTCCCGAACGTTGGGTCAAAATTGTGTCATCCCTAATTCAAACCTCAGAAAAAATATCGCGTTGATATACTTTTTTTACATTTAAATCTTCTCATTATTTTGTGTTGTTTATGTATTAATGTTTCCAAATTACACATATTTTAATATTCTTTCAGTATACAATGAAAAACAATGAAGATCTCTGTTAATAATGAAGCGATAATGTTTCAAATAATTTTTTAGCCAATGAGAAATGTCATTTGCCGTTTAAATTGTTCAATGTGATTTTATTAAGATTTATTAAATTTTTTTATGATATCTACTTTTGTTTGATAACATTTTATTAATTGGTTTAAATAAATTGTTATTATAAAATTATGTTAGACGATATTATAAGTAATACTTTGCAAATATGTGTTTCTATATTAGTTGATGAAAAATGATGGGTTTTCATTTTATTGTAAATTATTATATTTTTCTATATTCTTCATTCTTATACACGATTTTTTTAACTAAAATCAGTTTTTTGATCAACTCACATGTATTAAACTAGATATGTATAGATTTCAAATATAATTATGTGTCATAATTAATATTCATGATTAATATAAGTAACATTTTCTTCGCAAACAATGTATAGTTTTCTTAAAAAAATAAATTTTTGTTGTGTCATCAATTAATTATAAAAACCAACGGGGTTTAGCCCATTTCATATGAGAGGTGACGTGCAAGTGTTGGGTCACGGGTTCAACTCTCGTCGGAGACAAGTTGGAATTTAGGCAGTGGAAGTAACTTCTGAAGTCTCCATTTGGGGCAAATGATAAGTTAGGATTAGGAGTATGTTATTTTCCGTTCAAAAAAATAATTTATAAATATTAAATTCATCACCACATAACCCGAGCAACGCACGGGTACATCCTCGCAGTTTATACAGCTAAGGGGGATTATTTTGGCTCCCAAAATTAATATTAGTTAAAACAACACACACACACATGTGTATGTGTGTGTGTGTGTGTGTGTATATATATATATATATATATATATATATATATATATATATATATATATATATATATATATATATATATATATATATATATATGGTCAGGTTCTATGGGGAACCATATGCATCGGGAACCAAAAAAAGACCCAACCACAACCTTTAGATAAAATGATCATTCATCACGCGATGCATGTATTTTGTATGCATATGGGTATTTTAGGAAAAATAAATATAGCTAGTCAAATAAAATTTAATTTTATATTAATTAAATATTCAATCAATATCTAAACAATAAATGTGAAATAATATTAATTGATACACTTTCAAAATTACAAAATCTAAATAAATTCAAAAAAAGATTTGATGTCGATACATCTAATATTCATCCTTCAATTTGTGAGGCATCTTAGTTCTTAATCCTCATTTTCGGTCATATTCAACATCTTCTTCGTCCTACCATCATGCATCATCAAGATGCTGATGCATCTTAATCGGATTTATCTTCAACACAATGCATTTTCATTTAATTCATCAAAAATCACGATGCATCTCCATTGAACTCATAAAAAATCACGATGCATCTTCATCGTATTCATTTTCAAGCATGATGCATCTTCATCATATGCATCTTCAAACATGATTCATCATCATAAACACGATGCATCAGATTTGTCTTCCATAAGCATCGAATAAACACAATTAATTTTCAATGTTTTTCATTAACAAAATGAATGAAAAACCTGACCATACCTTCAAACGTGTTTACAATGCATCTCTTTATCAGTATATTTTCATCGTTCATTCAAAATATTGAAACTTCATCCGCGAATTGGTGGTGGTGTGACGGTGGTGGTGCAATGGCTGATGATGATGTGTCATCCGAGATGAGTGGTGGCCGCCTCATAGAGAGGGAGAGAGGATGGTGTTGTGGCAACGTTGCCGCGATGATGATGAGGGGGAGAGAGCAAGGCCGGCGGCCTAAAGAGAAAGAGAGGGGGATAGGTGGCCGCCGGCTAGAGAGAAAGAGGGGGGAGGGAGATGAGGGTGAGGGTGAGAAAGTGAGAGGTTAAAGTGGAAAGTTGGTTGATTTGATTTAGTTGCCTATTTTATTGAGAATAAAATTAATTAAATTAAATTGCTTAATTAAATTTGATTTATAGTAATTATTCTAATGTCCTTTATGCATTTTTGGTTCCCACCGGTTCCCAATGCATCATGGTGGCCCATAGAACCTCAATCTATATATATATATATATATATATATATATATATATATATATATATATATATATATATATATATATATATATATATATATATATATATATATATATATATATAGGGGTGGGTTCAATGGAGAACCTTATGCATCGAATAACCTTGGAGAACCACAATGCATCGCTAGAAAAACTGAAATGTATCACGTAGAAATCGATGCATCACGCGGGAATTTGATACATCAAGTGGAAATAATGTAAAAATCGATGCATCACTCGAAAATTTGATGCATCACGTGAAAATAATGATGCATTATGGGGGAATTGTGATACATTTGTGGTGGTGCATGGATGTTTTTCAAGGTTCTTCGATGCATGGAGGTTCTCCATTGAACCCACCTATATATATATATAGGGTCAGGTTCTATGGGGCACCTGTATGCATTGTACACTTTGGGAACCTGTATGCACCGTTAGATCTTGAATTTTAATGGTTCAGATTGTAGTGGCAAAAGGGTAATTAAATTGAAAATGGGTGCACGGGTGCATAACTTCTCGCGCGCGGAAGGACAAAATCGGAAGATGCTTGAATTCAGAAAATATTCTATCCGAATCTAAACAAACATGATGCATCTTAATCCAATTTATTGGATTCGTCTTCAAACACGATGCATCTTCATCCAATTCAATTTCAAACATGATGTATTTCGACCATATTAATCATCGTCTTTGTTCCATCATTATGCATCACCAAAATCGTGACGAATTTTGGTCATATTCATCATCGTCTTTGTTCCATCATTATGCATCACCAAAATCGTGATGCATTTCGACATTTAAACGTGTTAATTTCGTGATGCATCTCTGAAATTTAAACGTGTTTATTAACGTTTGAGAGAAAGAGAAAGGGAAAGAGAGAGAAAATGGGATTGATTTATGGAAAGGTGGTTGATCATTTTATTTAGTTTCCTAAATAAATGATAAATATTAAATTAAATCTTATAATTTAACAAAAATATTATTAAGCATTCCCAAAATGCCCTTAATGCACACTTTGTAAACAAGCAATGCATTTTTGGTTCTCATTTGGTTCCCGATGCATATGGTGCCCCATAGAACCTCAATCTATATATATATATATATATATATATATATATATATATATATATATATATATATATATATATATATATATATATATATATATATATATATATATATATATATATATATATATATATATATATATATATATATATATATATAGTTCCATCACTGATATTATATTTTTCTCGTTTATATTCAGCCTCCTAATCCAATTGTTCTAGACTTCTAGTTCGATCACTGTAATTAAACTAAGATTCGTGTTTTATATATAATTTTTTTTACAGAATAAAATGAAGGATTAAGTTAATAAAAATAAAAAATATGAATGGAAAAATGAATCTTAAATTGGTTCTAAATTTAGGTATTCTTGACAAAAATATACCTAAGCTTTTCAGAAGCGCTCTCTACACAATTATTCACATGCATGTGTTGACTACTTGACTCCATAGTATACATTGATCGATGTGCAATATTGGAGTTTTTGTCACTACAACTTTCACTTTTCAGTATTTAGTCGACTAGGACTGTCTCATTAATTATAAAGACATTGTGTATATAATTATTGTATATAATTATAAAGTAGACAGTTAAATGTAAAAGTTTTGAATACTACGTTTATCAGGTTGAGACTAAATTTTAATAAATAAAGAAGTTATGAAAGCAAAATATTATGCATTTACATTATAATTCATAATACTGTTAATGTTATATAATTAGTTTAAGAGACGTTACAAAAAGTTTAAGACAAATGATAATTAATGAGAATTTAATATCCGAAGTAAAATGAAACGTGATAGAATTTATTATATATCACATGACCTTTTTGGTCCAAATAGAAGATGAAAGAAATTTTTAATGGGTTTATAAGTTTCACTCTTTCGCTAAGTTCTAATTATATATTCAGGATGGGTTCTGAATCCATGACAAGATAGAAAAATAATGACCCTTTAAAATATTTTAAAAATACAATATTATATTTTAAAACGGTTTGGTACGTCATTTCTTATGTTTTGTCATTTGTGATTAGAACATTAGACAAGAATTATTTGATTGAAAAGTAAAACCAAAATTCTCGTTGTTTATTCTAGCATAACTTGTGTATTTTGACATTAATATTCTTCAACCACTTTACATATTAGTCTGATATCATTATTCTAGTCGTCTATGGTTGTGCGTCTGACAATCAATAAAAAGGGGTTAAGGCAGTAAAAGGCTTAAGAACGTTTCCAGGTGGCTCTTGATGAAGTCTAAGTGCCTGAAACACGGAAAAGAAGAAGACTACGGTTAATGTCAATGTAGGGGGGGTCCCTGCGTTGACACTCCGATGTCTAAGTTAGCTAGTGTAAAGGAAGTGTAAACTGAGAGAGTATAAGGAAGGTGGAAAATGAGCATTACCCTTCTTCAGGTGAAATGTTTCTCTATTTATACGTCTCCCTTAGGGGACGAGACACCTATTAGAAGGATTCTCATTGGCTGCCGAGGTCGTGCGCGGGGTTACCTCTCCTGGCCCCTGATGGACCAATGAGATACCTTCCTTTTGTGCACTCGTCTGCACAATGCTTTCTCCCGACAGGATCTTCCTGCAAGACCCACAGTTGTCGCTCCTGGATGCACCCACTGGTTAAGCGGATGACCCTGGACCCGAGTACGGGCTTGAGGCATTCTGAGAGGAGTAAAATGGGCTTTTTGGGCCGGCAGATATACACATAGGATTGGGCCTATGTAATCAGTCTAAAATTATAACTTTTGTTATTGATGATAAAGATATGAATAAAGCTGTAAACGAACCGAACGTTCAACGAATCATTCGCGAACCGCTCAGCTGGAAGTTCGTTTATGTTCATTCATTTATTTAGTGAATGACGGAACAAATATTAATACAAATTTGTGTTTGTTTAATTAATAAACAAAAATGATGTTCGTTTAATGGTTCATTGATATTCGTTTGTTTGTATTTGTTTAATTGTTCATTTATGTTCATTCGTTTGGGTTCGTTTAAATGTTCATTTATTTTCGTTCGTTTATATTCGTTTAACGATTGTTTACCATTCGATTACGAGTCAAACGAATGAACATAAACGTACACAATCGTTTATAGGTGAACTCTTGGAATTTAAACGGAATAACAAACCATTTGTTTAAAGTAGCTCCTCTTTATTTTCTATATTCTCACGCACTGTGAGAATCTATTTTTTTCACTCAAGTCTTTATCCATGTTCCAACAGAGATTGTTTTTAAAACCATACAGGTATGCCAACTACTAAATTGGAACAATTTTAAAACCTTGACTACCAAATGTGCACAAAAAAAGTTCATTGCATAAATGTGTATAAAGTTGAAAGTTCATAGCTATTTGATGTCATTTTTCCTAAAATTTAATAGAGTACTATTAAAAATGATAGATTTATGATGAAATATAATCAGTGGCGGATCCAGAAAAATTTTCCAGTGGTGGCACATGTATAGTGTGTTTATTGGTTTGATCGATGGAGTTCCTCGTGAATTGGGTTGTTTTTTTCGGTTTTATAAACCAACTCAATTCATTTAACTAAATATTTTCTCTAGGTATGACAATTAATACAACCAAAACAAATAAACATTAACAATTTAACGATATAAACACACTATACATGTGCCACCAAATGCTAATTTAACTAACAAATAAACATTAACAATTAATACAACTCAAATGCTAACGATATAAACAATTTAACGATATAACAAATGCTAACAATGTAACTTTTAATTTAACTAACTAATTATGCTAATGATTTTGCAAAGTTATAATGATGGGCTATATTCAAAATATCTATGCTATATTGATGGGCCCAAAATAACAGTGGTGTCACAATTTGGGTTTGATGGTTGCACTTAAGGAGCTAATAAACACATTTCCATAGTCAAAGTCTAGTTGACTGGGGCCACCACCATTCTAGCCTTACATCCGCCCCTGGATATAAATATATAATAATATTTTATGATGTGTCAAGTTTATAAACCGTATCAATGTTTATTTGTTGCTGTGAATGCTCTTGGGAGCTTAATCGGGCTGCAAACCAAATAAGATTAAACTCTAAATACTAGATATGACCTCAAAACACCGAGTGAGAGGTGCAAGCTTAAGGCCCTAAATGACCGCCCAACGATAAACGTGGTACTGAGTTAAAAGTTACAAAAATTGATTAGAAAAGAAAATTGCTAAATAAGCTCTCCTTATAGGCCTAGAAAAACATTTAATGCCAAGTTCATGCACTCTCCATGGATCAGTGCATCATGCTCTCCAACTTAATGTTCCCGCATAAGTGACCACACAAATGCTTTGGCAATGGCACACCGCCACCATTGTACTTTCTGCTGTTTTCAATATTCTCTTGCAACCTCATTTTCTTGTTGAGGTCGTAGTTGTACTGCGTATTCTTATTCATAGATATTTATGTTACAATACAAGGCTTTAGCCATAAAGGGTTACAAACTAAAGAAAATATGTGATACTCTTACCAGCATGAAGTCGGTGATTGATCGATACCACAAAGCAAAAGAGGAACAACAGCTGACAAGCCCAGTTTCAGAGGTCAGGGTAAGCATGGAATAGCAACCTAGTTCACTTTTCCTGTCTATACGAAGCACTTTAATTTTTACCAATTATAGCATTGTAGTTTCACATTTTTCTCCTTTTAGCAATGTACTTATCATCATTTTACCAATTATGACAACAAACTTTTGAATTAAATGAGTAAAACCTACTTTCACATTTTTAACATTTATGATAACATATTTCTTTTAGGTCTCACATTGCTATACTATGAATGGTAAAAACTAAAGTGCTGTGCTATAAACAGTAAAAAAATGAAAACTGGTTAATATTTTACACATTTAGCGCTTCCTTTAACAATCTATGATATAATGTTAAAAATTGGTCCCTTATTTTACCTAGGCTATCAAATGCTGTAATAGATCCAATAAATAAAAGTAGCTAAATGCGCATTACGTGCCCATGAAATATTGCTTCCATTAGCTTTTTCAAGGAGTCTTGGAGTTGAAGCAAATTAACTGAATACAATAAGAAGTAATCATAATCCCAACAGGAATATTTCTTAGTACCTTATGAAGATGGAGCATATATATGCATGCCAAGATGCAGAAAATATAAACAAAGGTAGAATCTTTGAAGCAGAAAAACTAGGGCCCAAAACTTAACATAGGAAACTTGCAAGGCTGATCGATCGATACAGGAACAGACAAAAGAAAGAAATGTGATAGTAGATTGCAATCCAGACCAATCTTAAGTAATATAACAGTGAAACAATTTCTGGGTTATCGAACATGGCCTGGAACAAGGTTCAGATAGCTTCACACAAACACAATCCAAGTGAAAAAGAAATGCGAAGGTGACCCACCAGGTTCGAGCTACGTAATGACTAATGGTAGAGCAACATGTGTATGCATGTTACTTTCAGCAATGCTGGAAGCCTTGAACACAGTCAGCACAACTTGTGCCAAAAGAAGGTAAGGTGGAAGAGGTTGGCTCAATGTAGGTCTTTCAGCAACAACACAGGAGAGTGGACTGTGGAGGACATTTGACAACTCTCTCAGATTCTCCTTTGATGACTACAAGTTTTGAAACAAAAGTAATTAAAGGACAACATTGGATTGGATTTGAGAACTGAGAGGGAATTGGTTGCAATGAAAATGACCAGTCAAGAAGGCAGCGGATCATTTTCAGGGTAGGTCCATGGGCTAGATGAATTTTCCTAACCACTGAACAATCAAAGAGACCATAAAATAAGATTCTCCAATGCTAGCAGGTGTTGGCTACAAAATGGGAGGCAACACAGGTATTGACACCTCTAAAACAGTTCAAGTGAACCTCGGAGGGTGCAAAAGATCCTAAAAGAGTTAGGATTGGTCTAAAATACGAGTTCTAACTTCTAAGACCGGGCTACTATAGTGTGCACCTGATAATTTGCCTATTTGAGTTCCAGCCTTCAAGGCAGCGGTTAGAAGCAGGGAAAAGAAAAGCATGTTGTGCTTGGAAAGCTGCCACATTAGACAACCAGGTTGCGTTTGGTACGAAGAAATGAAAAGAATGGAATTGTGTTAGTTTTCAAGCTTTGTTGACAAATGACTATAACATAAGTTAAGATTTGACACCATAGATTGAAGAGAAAACAAGACAATCTCAATTCTCTCTCTTGTTTTGTTTCTCTCCATGTTGAAGAGAAAACTAAAGAAATGACATCTACACCAAAAACGAATTCTCTATCATTCACTTGAGAATTTATGGTGACGTCCGATGAAAAAATAAGCTTGAAAATGAATTCAATTCCAATTCTTCATTCTCCGTACCTAACGCACCCCTAGGGTAAAGTTGTTTGGAGAGCCCGGGAATTGTGTGATGTTCACTTCTGGTGGACACTAGGGTTAAGGTTATTGAAGTTTTACCTCTGATACCCTGTAACAATTAGGATCCAAATAATTAATTCTTATATGTAAACGTCAGATAAGTTTTGCGGTCAAAGCAAGCAAAATAAACACAATAGGTATGTAACTGTAAGCCTACCTATGACTAACGGTTGTTTGTGATGGGAAAACTAAGCGTCACATTGGGATACTAAATTGCGAAATTAACCTTCATTTGACAAAAAATTTCCTGCATGAATGAACATGTGAGGAAGCAAACAAATAGGGCACACAAAATTGCAACTTCAAATCAGCCCCATATAACTAATAAATGCAAGTAATCAAGTAACACACGAAACAACAATATTTTTGCGTGGAAAACTCGGCCCTTAAAATGAGAGGGTAAAAACCACGAGACCACTTTGGCCGCTTAATCCACTACCACCAACAAGAGAGTAATACAAAGTCTTCTTGAGATGTACAAGAGGCATACAAACATCATCATACACTTGGAAACAAAGCACCACAAGATGTATGACATAAAGAAAGTAAAGATGAAAAAGACATTACCAAAATTCAGCTTATGTCCAGCCACGAAATACTCGACTTCCGGACCTTAAATCCCGATCTTCACTATTCAAAATGTTGGCCCAGATTCTGTGAAGCTGCTGCCCAAAAATCGTGATGATCCGACAGTTCAATCTTCGGAAAACGGCAGATTTATGGGCTGGTGCTGAGAAAATTAGAAATAACACCAAAGTTCTTTTCTCTCTTTTTTTCTTTCTTTCTTATTTCCGGCACTCTCTCTCTTGTGTGTAGATAAAGTGATTGCCCTCTTTTTATTTAGCTCCTCTTCAATGATTTAAAAAGGGTTAATTATGTCAAAATGTAATCTATTATCATTGTTTTTTTTTTTTTGCAAACTAATTTTTTTTATATTTAAGGTAACATACTTTTCAAATCAAGTCAATCTTGGTAACCTTATTGGATTGAAAGGTTAAAATTACTGACATGACATTTTCTTTATCCAGTCATTAAGTTTTTTAATTTCTAATATTGCTTAATTATTTTCAAATTTGCTTGAAATAGCAAGGTATTTTCATAAAGTCTTTTTAGATTGCACAAAATAGTGCACAACATGTAACAATTAAACTGTCATTTCTATAATAAAAAGTTTTTGACTGTACAAAGAAACAGTCACATCAATAATTTTTACCTTCCGATATGATTACCTTGATTTGGAATATGTTACCTTAAATAGAAAAAAGTGGTATGTTACCAAAATTGAAAAAATGTAACAATAGGTTATCTTTTAACGCAATTAACCCTAAAAAAACCCATAAAAGGCTTTTCAACGGGTTAAAAGAATTGGGTTTCCTCATGGGTCACAATGAGAAAAGAACCCCAACAAATCTCCCATTTTGACTTATGAAGAAGAATTCGCCATCCCGACAATCGAGCAACACTTTTGAGCTTTTCCCTTGCTACCTTGGTCAACATTATTATCGGTATAACTTTATCAAGTTCAAACAACCCATCTTCAAGAGCATCTCTAATCCAATGATATCGCACGTCGATATGTTTTGATTTCTTGTGAAACACATAATTCTTAGCAAGGTGAATAGCACTTTGATTATCACAAAGAACACATAGTGCTCTTGCTTGAATCCAAGCTCTAGCATAAGCTTCTTCAACCACAACAGTTCTTTGCATGCTTCGTTGCCACCAAATACGCAGCCTCCATTTTTAACAAAACAACATACTTTTGCAATCATGATTGCCATGACGCAGCCCCCCCTACAAAGGTCATCAAATATCCAGAATTGAACTTTCTGCTAACTTCGTTTCCTTCCATATCTGAACCGGCATACCTCACAAGCATTGAATTTTCATTTCCAAATGTGATATCCAATTTGAAAGTACGTCGTAGATATCTAAGGATCCACTTAACTGCTTCTCAATGTCTCTTACATGACGGCTCACAACACCTACTGCATGTGCTATATGAGGTCTTGTACATACCATTGCATACATCAAGCTTCCAACGGCCAAGACATATGGAACTCTATCCATATCTTCAATCTCCTTCTTCGTAGAAGGGCAATCTTTATATGTAAGCTTAAAGTGGGTAGGAAGAGGATAACCAACCATTGTAGCTTTATCCATGTTGAATCTGCAAAATCACCTAGTCAATGTATCGCTCTTGTGACATGTGCAACTTCTTGACAGCTGTATCCCGAGTGATCCATACTTTAATGGGTTAAAAGAGTTGGGCTTCCTCATGGGTCAAAATGAGAAAAAAAAAACCTAACACTTTGTTTACAACTCTAGTGTCTAGCTAATTTTGGTCTTTATCTGAAAAATAAGAGTTATTATCTTTAAGATTGTATATTAATTTTTTATTTGAGAACTTAAAACCTCTCAAATGCCTTTTTCCTAATTAAAAAGCAAAATCAACTTCTCAAAACATTTAAAACCATCTCTTATATTTTAGAAATCAAATCAACCTTTAAGATATTTAACCTTTAAAAGAACAAATAACATCTACGAGTAAAAATAGCAAATATAAACCTTCCCTCTATAAGTACTTAAGTGCCTGAAAACGTGTACTCTATTCTTGAAGCTTAGCATAAGACTTTTAAGACTGTTCAATATGGTAGTTGGATTTAGCATAAGAGAACATCAAGCTTTTAAGAACTGTCCAATATGGTAGTTGGTTTTAGCATAAGAGAAAACATCAATACACTTTCCTGAAAAATCAAAAGAAAATTTACCCTTCTTGAGCATGATGAAGAAATATTATATTATCAACCAAAATTAATGATCTTCATCTTCATGGCATTAAATCTAGTAAGCTCAAATGCAGCCGGACAAGAGCAACACATCAAGCCTTTCGCATCACTCAGCAAAACTATGTAAATATAATATGACTTAATCTTACTTGAAACAAAAATACACTGATCCTATATGCAACAAACTATACTGTGTCCAACAAAACCACAGAACCGGAGAGGAATAGAACTAAAAAAATTTACGAAACTCAAAATGAAGTTCAACGTAGGGTTCAGGTTGAAAAGATTCTGCAGGACTAGAAGTATAAATCAACTCATTCTTTCTTGAAAAGAATCATATTTTGTGCAAAGATATGTACATTACCTTACACTATCGCATGACCACGGATTTATCGAATCTGTATCACCATAGATTTACATAAAACAAGTGATATTTGAATTTCATCAAATTCTATCTTAGAACTACGTACGTACTTCTTGTTCAACTTATCATGCAATTTCATTTTCTTACTCAATCCCAAGTAGCTTCACAAAAGGTTGAGATGTCTAACAATTCCAAGTAGTTATATATATACTAGATATCAAAACATGCTTAAAAACGGGACATAAAAACATTGTCGTGTGCAATTGTTCCTATTTAAAGAGCAGAGACTGCAAGAAAAATTTTCACTAATCAGTAACCATTGGCCAAATTTATTTCTTGTGATAGAGTTGTGTGTGTGTGTATATATAGTGCAATGTGATTTTTTTTTAATAATTCAATAAATAATTTACAAAAAAGTGGTTTGGTAATTTGTTATAGTTATATTCTAATTATTTTGACAGATTTACAAATCAAACAGACTTCAATAAGGAATGAAATTTATAATTTCATTTTGTTTCCTGCCAACTAGACAAGTGACAAAATTTGCATTTAGACATATTAAATTCTTTCTATATTATCATTTCTTTGATAGATTTGCCGAACAAACACCACCTAAGATGTATTAGGAATCATAGCCAAATTACACACCAACAAATATCATGGATGATGTTCCGGATATTCTTGTGATGCAGTGAAACTTGGCTCATTAAATGCTTAAAAAAAACTTAAGCAAGTGAGTCGGAACTGTGCTCGAGCTTAGCTTAAAGCAAATAAATGAGATTCAAATAATATGCTCACTTAGGCTAGCGAGCTTATATTATAATTTTATAAATATAATATAATATACAATCATGAATAAAATAATAAATTAAATAATAGACTCACACATATATAATAAATCAAATAAAAAATATTTAACCTATTATAAAAATACTTACAAATTACATAAAACACAATAAACGATCCGAGCCCAATCTGTGCTCGAGATTGTAAAACCAATCTCAAGTTGAGTGTGAGCTCACCATTTTAGAACCAATCACCTGATGGTCACCTCATTCTTTAAAGCAAATATAGGCCTTGAACTTGGAAAGCTTTCTTCCCTGTTAAGTCCTGATCGATGTTGCTCAAGCTCAACTGACTAAAGAGTTGCGGTTTTCATTAACCTGAATTATGTAAAGCAATTTCCTGGATGATTAAAAACACAATTTGAGGCTTATTGCCAATCTAGGATTTGTATCATGAATTAGAATCTTGTTTTTGTAAATCACAAGTCACAAATTGTATTAAACTGTAAATTACAAGTCATAAATTGTATCAAAATAAACACATTTTTTTTAACGTTAATCAAACTGCAGGATTGTGGGAGCCACATGGTAGGACACTACCATCAAGGCTATGTTTTTGTTGGGAAAGGGGATCTATTTGATAAACAAAATGGCACAGGATCGAATAATCAAAACTTGATCTATATTAACATAATTTCGAATTCACACATTTACAAGTTTGATTATGGAACCTATTTATAAACTACTAAAATGTGCGTTTGAAAGGACGCAACCTTTCATGGTACCTATTCGAATGGTTGTGTCTTTTCATCAAGAGACACACCCTTTCGGTTTATCTATTTGGCTATTCAAGTCCCTATATTTCCATTAATTACAATAATCATACATCAACTAATCTAAATTACATAATTAACTTAACAATCATGATTAATCTATCATTCTCCCCCTTAATCTTGATTGTTGCTTGATAAGTCTTCAACTCCAAGTAGTTGTCTCATTGTGACGAACTTGATTCTTGGTAGTGCTTTTGTAAGTATGTCAGCTCTTTGTTTTTCTCCGTTGATGTGCTCGACTATCAAATCTTCTCTTTCAACACATTCTCTGATGAAGTGGTACTTCGTATCAATGTGCTTGCTTCTTCCATGAAATACTGGGTTCTTCATTAAGGCTATTGCTGACTAGTTATCAACATAAATCTTGATCTTCTGTTCTTCAGTATTTGTAATTTTGCTCAGTAATCTCTTTAACCATATTGCTTGAGTTGCTGCTGCTGTTGCTGCAATAAACTCTGACTCACATGATGATAAAGCTACTGTTCCTTGTTTCTGTGTACTCCATCTAATTGGTGAGTTTCCAAAATAGAAAACTATTCCTGTTGTTCCTTTTCCTTCTTGCGTATTAATACCATAACTGCTGTCACTATAACCTTCTATGTTGTTTCCTCCTTTGTATTCATAAGATATTCCGAAATCTTTAGTTCCTTTGATGTACCTTAAAATTTGCTTGATAGCTTTCATATGTTGTTCTTGAGGTTCTTGCATAAAACGACTAAGTAATCCAACTAAGTAACTTAAGTCGGGTCTAGTATGTAGTAAATATCGTAAACATCCAATTATGCTTCGATATTCTGTAGCATCTACATAAGTTCCTTCTGTAAGGTTTGTCAATTTGAGTCCTGGTTCCATAGGTATTTTCGCATCATTGCAGTCTAACATTCCTGCATCTTTAAGTATCTTGTTTGCATAGGCTGTCTGTTTTATTGAAATCTTGCCATAACTTTGCATAACTTCAATTCCTAAATAATATGCCAATAAGCCGAGATCACTCATCTCAAACTTATCCTTCATCTGATCTTTGAATAAATCTATCTCTTGTCTTGGTGTTCCAGTGATTATCAGGTCATCTACATATACTCCTATCAACAGAGTTGATGACTTGGTAGTTCTTGTGTAAACAGCTTGTTCTAACGCACACTTGCTAAAATCTAACTCTTTCAAGGTCTTATCTAATTTTGTGTACCATGCTCGTGGTGCTTGTCTAAGACCATATAGAGCTTTAGCGAGTTTATAAACCTTGCCTTCATGTCTTGGCTGTATAAAACCTTCTGGTTGAGAAACATATACTTCCTCTTGTAAGTCTCCTTGTAAGAATGCTGATTTTACATCTAAATGGTGTACTTCCCATTTATTGTAAGCTGCCAGTGCTAATATCAGCCGTATTGTCTCTATTCTGGCTACAGGTGCAAAAACTTCTTCAAAGTCTATGCCATGTTCCTGTATGTATCCTTTTGCTACTAATCTTGCCTTATGTTTAACTATTTCTCCATTGGCATTTCTCTTTGTCTTAAATATCCACTTCAAGCCTATTGCTTTATGATTCCTAGGTAAAATGGTTAATCTCCATGTATTGTTCTTGGTGATAGAATCAATCTCTGCCTTCATAGCTTCAATCCATTTATTATCCAGTGCTGCTTCCTTGTAGTTTCTAGGTTCATCTTCAACTAATAATAACTCTTCATATATATCACTTAAAGGTCTGTATCCTCTTATAGGTTCATGATCGATTCTTGAATCTGAAGGTCTATGTCTTCTTATAGGTGCACAAACTATTCTTGAATTTGAAGATGATGCTATATCTGGACTATGTATAGGTGTATTGGTTTGTTGAGGGGTGTGAGATTCATCATTTGTATCTGATGAATGTGATCTTGGTGTGTTTGTTGGTGAGGTTGTTTCATTTTGAGTGTGAGGGGTATTTTCTGGTTGAATTTCTGGTTCTAAGACTTGTTGGGTTTCAACAATAAAATCACTCCACTCAGGTTCTTCTGAATCAACATCCTTTGTGTATTCCTCCCAATTCCATGTTTCATCTTCTTTAAACTTTACATCCCTACTTACACAAATCTTTTTTGTTTCTGGATTAAATAAGCGATATGCTTATGATCCAGGTTCTGTTCCAAGATATATCATTTGTTTGCTTCTATCATCTAGCTTAGTTAAGTGTTGAGAAGGTACTTTTGCATATGCTATGCAACCAAAAATCCTAAGGTGTGTTAGGTCAGGTTTCCTTCCCTTTAAGGCTTCATATGGAGTAATATCTTCTAAAGACTTAGTAGGTGTACAATTTAGGATATATATGGCATGTCTAACTGCTTCTGCCCAAAAATTCTGAGGCATGTTTGTTGATATCATCATACATCTTGTTGTTGAAAGTATAGTTCTATTTCTACGTTCAACAACTCCATTCTGTTGTGGTGTGTATGGTGCAGTTAACTGTCTTAATATACCATTATCTTTACACTACTTTAAGAAATCACCTGAAGTGAATTCTCCTCCTCTATCTGTTCTAAAAATCTTTATCTTAGTTCTGTATTCATTCTCTACCCTTGATTTGAATTCCTTGAAGAATTCAAGTGCTTCATCTTTCGAACTTAGAAAGTATTCCCACATATATCTTGAGTAGTCATCTACTAGTAAAAATATATATCTCTTTCCTGATGGTGTAGGTGGTGATATAGGACCACATAAGTCTCCGTAGACTAACTCTAATGGTGTTTCTGATCTTGCTAGGGTTTGTTGTGGAAATGAAGTTCTAATATGTTTTCCTTTTAAGCATATATCACATATACTTGCCTTATTCTTAATATTGGGTATTCCTTGAACTAAGTTCTTTAATGCCATTGACTTTAAAGAATTAAAGTTTAAATGACCTAATCTTGCATGCCAAAGCCATGCTTCATCTTGCAAGTTGCTTAATAGGCATACAGGCTTTCCTAATCTTAGGTCTGCTTTGTATAAACGATTCTTTGATCTTTTTACTCTCAAGAGTATTTTGTTACATGAATCGTATAAGTGTAGTAGGTTTCTTTCCATTACTACTCTGCATCCATTTTCAGTGAGTTGTCCTAAACTCAATATGTTGCTAGTAAGGTTCGGTATATAATAAACTTGTGATATTATTCTTTGTTCCATATTCTTACATTCTAAGAGTATAGATCCTTTCCCTTTGATATCTATGTATGATCCGTCTCCGAATCGTACTTTTCCTGTAATCTTTTCATTTAATTCATTGAAATGACTTTTAATTCCTGTCATATGGTTACTAGCTCCATTGTCTAAGAACCATGTATCTTCATTGTTTATAGGTAACCTGCTTGATTCTAAATTTTCTTCATTCAACAAAATTTGTTGATGTTCTTCTATGGTTGCCATAAGCAATGTTGGTTCTAGGTCTTCTTCTATCAGGTGTGACTGTTCTGAATTTTGACCTATCTGTGGACATTTGGATGCATAATGTCCATTCTTCTTACATTTATAGCATTGAACTTTACTTAAGTCAGGAGTAAATTTCTTTGAGTTGCTATTGTATTCTTTCTTGAAATTACTTTGTGAGGTTTCATGATTCTTTCTGTCTGATCTGAATCTATTATTACCTCTACCTCTTGAGTGGTTAAATCTATTTCTACCACGTCCTCTAAAGTGTTGACCTCTACCTACATGTTGTGTGAACATTAAGCTCTCTTGACTATCAACATGCTTATCTCTTTTAAGTTTCAGTCTTTCTTCAAAAGTTTTTAGTCTGCCAACAGCTTCATCTAATTTCATTGTGTCTAGGTCTGAGTATTGTTCTATAGATGCAACTATCTGTAGAAACTTATCTGGTACTGCGTTCAATAATTTTCTAACGAGTACAGGGTCTTCATATGTTAACCCTAGGCTAGCTGCCTTATTAGTAAGACTAGTCATCTTCATGATGAAAGAGTCTACTGTCTCATTTTCTTTCATATTTAACATCTCAAATTCTGTCTTGAGTGTTTGTAACCTAGCTTGCTGAACACGATCTACTCCTATGTGTTTCGTCTTTAATGTATCCCAAACTTCTTTTGCAGTCTTAAATTTTGAGATAAATAACAACTGGTCTTCTGGAAGTGCTTGATAAATATAGGCGATTGCCGTTTTATCCTTCTTAATATCTTCCTCAGTTGTTTCTTGTGGTTCAATCATTTCCCACAATTCATTGGCTTCTAATATTGCTTGCATTCTAATTGCCCACATAGTGTAATTTGTTGTCTTTAACAAAGGACAGGTAAAATAAGATACTATTCCTATCTCCTTTCTATTGTTATCATTTCCTGATTTGTCACCCATGTCTAAAATGGATTCTTATAAATTCTATTATAAAATTCTTCTTCAATAATTTAGACTTTAAGTCTAAATTTTCTGGTTTCTAATTTCAGACTTATTTCTTAAGTCTAAAAATTTAGTTTGACTCTTTATCTGTTTTTCTTATTTGATTCACAATTATAATTGGCCGTATTATAAAAATGAACTAAAATAAAATTTTGTCACTAATTAATAATTAAATGACAGAATTAAATTTTAAAGAAAAACTATAAATTCTAAAAATTTATATCAAAGAGCAGTAATACTTCGCGCGTTTAAATTTCTATAAGTATTACTATTTTAAAATCTTATAAAATATATTATAAAATTTTAAAACCAATAATAAATTATAAGTTACGTTATAATTTATTTTCTGAAACCTAATTTTATTATAAGTTACGTTATAATGAAATTAAACTAAGGTTTTTATTTAATTTTATTTTCTATTAATAAAATTAAAATAAAATAAGGTATTACAAATAGAATACCTAACCTTTATACCGTTGGGCTGAAATTAGATCCTTACTGGATCTTTGAATGCAATCCGTGAGTTTTGTTGGGCTCCTCTTCTTTCTTCTCTGGACCCTCTTCAAACTCTCTCCTCTTTGACTTGAAACGTTTCTATCAGAAACGTTGTCTTCTCTTTTCAACCGGTACTATTTTTCCCTTTCTTGAATCGATGCCTCTCTTCCTGTTGAATCGTTGCAACCCTAGTTTTGAATCGATGTATCCTATCTTCTGTATCGACGGTTATTCTCTGAATCGGTGGCTACGGTTTTCTCGTATCTTTTTCTGATTTTGGGGAAAAACCAAGAACCCTAATTGTTGCCTCTATTTGATGGTGGCGATTGGTGGTTCAACAGTGGTTCTGTGATGATGGTTTCACTGTGGTTCTATGGTGTTGGTTCTGCCCGTGGTGATTCTGCGGTGGTGGTTCTGCCCGTGGTGCTTCTACGGTGGTGGTTTCCCCGTGGTGTTTCTATGGTGGTGGTCTGCCCGTGGGTTTTCTCCTACGGTGGTTTTATGATGTTTCTGCCCGTGGTTTTCTCCTACGGCGGTGACACTATTTCTGTGGAGATATTCTACGGTGGTGTCTTCTCGAATCAGGTTCTATCTTTCTGATTCTTGTTGCCTTCGATTCAGTATGAAAATATGAATTTTCTAGGGTTTATTGTGTATATTTCGATAGGGGCTTACTGCTTTTCTTGTAAACTGATGTTGCCCTGAAATCGTTGCCTTGACTTTGTTGCCTTCGGTTATGTTGCCTACTGTAGGGTTAATTTTGATTTCAATTAAATTTGAAATCAGGGAAAAAATGATGAATTGGTGCCGGTTGATTGTAGAACAATTCAATGTTCTGCCGCTGTGTATCAATGATGATTCTTCAATGAATCACCTTCTGGTGTAATTCGGGTTTTGCTAATAATCGGTAAATGGTAAATGATGAAATTCTGGTTTGATTCGAACCGATAGCTCTGATACCAAATGTTGGGAAAGGGGATCTATTTGATAAACAAAATGGCACAGGATCGAATAATCAAAACTTGATCTATATTAACATAATTTCGAATTCACACATTTACAAGTTTGATTATGGAACCTATTTATAAACTACTAAAAGGTGCGTTTGAAAGGACGCAACCTTTCATGGTACCTATTCGAATGGTTGTGTCTTTTCATCAAGAGACACACCCTTTCGGTTTATCTATTTGGCTATTCAAGTCCCTATATTTCCATTAATTACAATAATCATACATCAACTAATCTAAATTACATAATTAACTTAACAATCATGATTAATCTATCAGTTTTCACATGACCATGTTGTAGACTTGCTTATTCACAGATGTATCCTGTACATGTCTACTATATATATTATGATCGTAATAATATATAGCTTTTAGTTTTCTCGACTAATCAAGAATAGTTTTAGATTATGGAAGTCCGTAGCAGGATTTTCCTGGGCCAAGGAAGATGATAGCAGTTAAGATCTAGAGAGGAAAGTGAATAGGGATCACATAGTCAAGTGAAAGGCGATTAAAAGAGCAACCATTTTAGAAGTCTATACAGACTGCAATGAGTGTTGAGAATGCTGTGAGAAGACGTATTTTGAGCACCATGAGGCCAAAAGGACGTGAGGGAAACCATATCATGAGTTTAGAAGATCAACTATGTGACCAACTATGTTCATGTAATTACCTTGAGAAAAACTGAAATTCAACCAGCCTACTCATTTCCGACATACATTACTCTCTCTTCAAATTTCTGATTGTTATCTCTTACCCAAATGCCAAATCATTTTCAACATCAATTGCAAACATATCCAGGTTCACGCTGGTAACCCTTAACTGTTACCACATCTGTAGCATAAATAACCAGTAACAGAACTACATTGTAGCGTCCAAAAGCTTTTAAAGTTTAAACACCCCCAAAGCCAAAAAGAAGTTCCCTAGATAACCTCCAAATCAACAAGCTAGACTTTGTCTGAAGTTATTGGTAGCCCTCCACGGTCCACACTCTGTTCTTGGTGGTAGGGCATGGTTCAACTTTTAGTAGGCATAAAGTAGAAGGAACTGATTGATTCAGAGGGCCTTATAAGGAGCTGACAATTGTTGGAAATAAAAATTATAGTTTGATATTCCTAAACCTGTGAAAATATTTGAGTTTTATCCAACAACAATCACTGTTCCTCACATGATGCTACCATCGCCCTTATTTACACTTAAAGCCATTGCCAGGCCTGAAAAATAAACACAAACAATCCTCACTAGGTGACAATGTGTTGAACCTGCAATATCTTGATAGGCTAATGCTCTTATATCATTTATGACACCCCCAATTAGAGCTGAGAAGCAGTTCCAAACAACTTAAACCATGGTTGTGCACCTCTCCTATGGCCTACCTTGTCACTTGCTGACTTCCAGAGTTCTATTTTCTTTACTCTATCTAGAATACATTTTATTAAGCCAGGCACATGAAATTAACCAATCTAGCATGGCGATTCATATAAAACATCCAGATCCTGCAGTGTGGCTGCTATCCTATTAACCACATTTTAAAACATGAACTCCAAACCTGTTTGTTGCATTATCAGCAGCGGCTAGATGTTACGAGTCTTGTGGCACATTGCTTGTTCTAAAGTATTGTTCCAACTTAGCAACACAGAATATTTTTAAACATATAAAAACATTACAGTACCAAAACAAGAAGTAACATCAGAAGTGCCCTCATATGCCAAAGTCTGACTCTATGAAATAATGAAGAAGGAAACTTTGAAATGATAATTCTCAAGGCATATTGAAGAAGCAGTCATTTAATCCACTAAAATGCGGGTTTGGGAGAACCAATGGTTACTACATTCTATTACTAGGATTGGATGGTGGTACCAAGTCCAATTTTGCTCATTACTTTATACTATAAGTTTCTTTGTGGGCCATGCTTCTATTATTGCATTTCCACCAAATTACAGTTGCCCTTATGGTGGAATTTTGATATATTAGGCACCTTCTAGTTTCTAGGCCACAAGTTTTACTAGGTACCTTTGAGCTAGGTCAATAGTTGCATGCATCATCATAACCTATCAACCAAAACTGCCAGTCTGGAGGCACATTGGAAAATCATACCATGTCTCCATGACCTCAACTCTCAACCAAAAATTCTGACTGTAGACCTTTATTTAAACAATATAAACAGTTGTAGAATTTAGGCTCCAGAAGAATAGCTTGGACTATCATTCTTACCTTTTCCCTTTTAAATTTGGTCGTAGATAATATCCAGCTCCTGAACCAGTGAGTTTTTGACTACTTCCAACTTGTCCTATACTTACCTCCTGCATGAAACAGTGATCTTGACAGGCAAAGAGAAAATACCGCACTCCCTTCATTATGCTCCAGAAGGGAAATAATTCATGTCAGACCGTAATTTATGACTGGTCTTTGATTAATGCTGAGATTATCAGATGACATAAGCTTTTCATTATATGGCTTCTCATATTACCTGATTATTTGCATAAGTAGCTAGGCAGATCAGCTGGGTTGAGAAACAGAACTCCTCACATGGATTTAATTCAAATTAAAATTAGATTCAATTCATATATATTAAATTCAAGTATATATATTATTAAAAACCTATCAAATTCGAATGTCAGATGCTAAGTTCGAGATTTTCAATTTCCAATATATATGTACTTGTCAAATTTCGAGGACTACATTTCGTTTTTAATGTTTAAGATTCATTCGAATTTATTAAATTCGAAACATGCTTTCGAGTTTAATTATTAATTTCGAATATATTTTCGAATTTAATTAAATTTCGAGTTTAATCTATGTATTTCGAGTTTGTTCTTGGCTTTCTCGAATTTGTTCATATTTGCAGCTTTAAAACATACATTGTTAGGCCTAAAATCACGAATATGTTACGTAACAAACCTATGTTCGATTATATTATACAAATTCTAGTTAAACTCCATAAAAATAGCTATAAATTTCATAAAACTAATAAATTCGAAAAAACCGAAATATATGAAAACGTAAAAATATCGATTCTTACCTCAAATTCGTATGAAATCACGCAGGAGATAACAGATTCATGTAGTATTCTCCGAGATCTTTCTAATGATATATATAACTTGATAATCGGACGGTCAGTTTGGGAGATAATTTAGAGAGAAGGTAGAGAGAGAGTAGAGAGAGAAAGTTAGAGAGAGAGAGAGAGTAGAGAGAGAGAGAATCTGATTTTTTTTGAAATAAATCACGTTTATATACTTCATCTAGTTATATTTGTTAGTTAACCCACTTTCATTTTTGTATATTATATCTCTTTTATTTAATTATCTTTATCAATTCATAATATAACTATTTATATAATTTAATTAAATATTTCATAACTTAATTAAATTATAATTCAAATAATGTAACATTATTACATTATCGGTTCAAAATACTACTGAATTTACGACTAGATCAAAAGTTAGGTTGTTACAGAATGGGCTCCACCACGCACAAACTTCGTCCCCGAAGTTAGCTATGTTCGAACAGACTGGGATATGTAGCTTTCATGACATCTCTGGATTCCCAAGACTGATGCGAACCTTTGTGATGTTTCCATTGGACGAGCACCATCTGTATTTCTTTATTCCGAAGCCTTTTGGTCTTCGAGTCCAGAATACACTCCGGCTCTTCAATCACTCGAAGCTTTTCATCAATTTGCAAGTTAACGTGTGGTATCTGAACTTCTCTTTCGTCTGCTAAGCTCTTTCTCAAATGACTGACATGGAATACAGGATGTATTCCAGATAAGTCCGTCGGCAGTTCAAGACGATAAGATTGATTTCCAATCTTTTCGACAATCTTGAACGGACCAATGAATCTCGGAGCTAGCTTGTTTCTTTTAATGAATCTCAACCACATTCTTCATTGGGAATACTTTCAGCATCACCCAATCGTTAACTGCAAAGCTTATTGATCTGTGTCGATTATCATAATATGACTTCTGCCTGCTTTGAGCTTCAAGAATGTTCCTTCTGACTAGCTGAATCTTCTCATGAGTCAACTGTAGAAGGGCAGGTCCTGCTATTGGCGATTCACCTGTTTCACGCCAACAGGTGGGAGTTCTGCATTTTCTTCCGTACAAAGCTTCAAAAGGAGCCATCTTGATCGTTGAATGATAACTGTTGTTGTAAAGTGATCATCCCAGTTACCTCCTAGATCAAGAACACAGGCACGAAGCATATCTCCGAGAGTAAGGATAGTACGCTCACTCTGGCCATCTGCATTAGGATGATAAGCAGTACTCATAGAGATCCGAGTACCCATCCCGTCTTGTAGAGCTTGCCAGAATCTGGATGTGAAACGACTATCACGATCAGATACGATAGATTTCGGCACACCATGTCGAGAAATTACTTCTGTGATGTATATCTGTGCCAATCTATCAAGAGAGTACGTCTCTTTCATCGGTATGAAATGAGCTGACTTCGTTAATCGGTCCACGACTACCCAGATGGAGTCGTGCTGTCTTTTGGTTTTCGGCAGTTTCGTGATGAAATCCATAGTTATATGCTCCCACTTCCACTCAGGAACTGACAGTTTTTGCATATCCCCGAAGGGTTTCTGATGTTCTGCCTTTACCATCTGACAGACTCTGCAGCTTTCAACACATTTACCGATGTCTTTCTTCATTCCTGGCCACCAGTAATCAGCTTTCAGATCGAAATACATCTTTGAGCTGCCAGGATGAACAGATAATTTGGACTTATGAGCTTCAAATAGAAGAGTGCTACGGATTGAACCATACTTAGGGATCCAGATTCGGTTTCCCTTGAGACAATGAAGTCCCAAATGATTCAGAGTTAGAAATTGTAGCTGCCCTTTGAGATTTTCAGAACAGAGATTCTCTTCTTTCAGTGCTTCAGCTTGAGCAACTCTGATGTCTTCAATAAGATCAGAAGAGAATATAACCGGAGTTAGGGCATAACAGCACTTTTCTGGATAAACTTTTCTACTCAAAGCATCCGCGACAACATTAGCTTTGCCGGGATGATATAGGATCTTGCAATCATAGTCCTTGATAAGCTCCAAGGACCGTCGCTGTTTCATGTTTAGATCCTTTTGAGTAAAGAGATGCTTGAGACTCTTATGATCGGTGTAAAGCTGACACCGAGTCCCACATAGATAGTGACGCCAGATCTTCAGAGCAAAGGTAACGGCAGCCAACTCAAGATCATGAGTTGGTGCACTTTTCTCGTAGTCTTTCAATTGCCTTGAAGCATAGGCAATGACTTTTCCCCTTTGCATTAGAACACATCCTAAGCCAGTACCAGATATGTCGCTGTAAACGACAAAATCATCATTGCCTTCTTGTAAGGCTAGGATCGGCGCTTGAATAAGCTTCTGTTTCAGAATGTCAAATGCCTCTTGCTGTTTATCGGTCCAAACAAAAGGAGTATTCTTTCGTGTTAACATCGTAAGTGGCACAGCAATCTTCAAGAAGTCCTTTATGAATCGCCGATAATAACCGGCCAATCCAAGGAAACTTCTTATTTCGGAGGCATTGCGAGGCGTTTGCCATTTTTGAACGGCCTCGACTTTAGACGGATCAACGGAAATACCTTCGCCAGAAACAACATGGCCAAGGAATTGAATCTATAAAAGCAACAAAGTAGAATTTCAAGTTTTGTTCAATCAAAGAACGCTTAAGGAATAGCTCAAGACAATGTAAAGTTATACCTGTCTGAGCCAGAATTCGCACTTAGAAAATTTTGCATAGAGTCTTTCTTTTCTCAGTAACTCTAGCAATTGCCGTAAATGAATGACATGATCAGCCTCCGTTTTGGAGTAAATCAGAATATCGTCTATGAATACGATAACTGACTTATCCAGCATCGGTCTGCACACTCGATTCATGAGGTCCATGAACGCTGCTGGTGCATTTGTTAAGCCGAACGGCATCACGAGAAATTCGAAATGACCGTATCTTGTTCGGAAGGCTGTATTTGGAACATCCTCATCTTTAACTTTCAACTTATGATACCCAGAACGAAGATCTATTTTCGAGAAGTAGCTGGCTCCTTGTAGCTGATCAAACAGATCATCGATCCTGGGCAGAGGATATTTATTCTTTATAGTAACTTTGTTCAACTCGCGGTAGTCGATGCACATACGGAAAGTTCCGTCTTTCTTTTTGACAAATAAGACAGGTGCACCCCACTGAGATGAACTCGGTCGGATAAATCACTTTTCTAACAGCTCTTGCAATTGTTTTGACATTTCCTGCATTTCTGCAGGTGCAAGTCTGTAGGGAGCTTTGGCAATAGGAGCCGCACCAGGAACTAAGTCAATGCCGAATTCGACTTGACGTTCTGGTGGCACTCCAGAAATATCTTCAGGAAATACGTCTGGGAACTCGCAGACGATTGGGATATCGGATAAAGATTTCTTTTGGGCTTCAGAGTTAGATTCAGATGAGACGTAGCATAAATACGATTCGTGACCCTTAGATAGATACTTATACGCTTTATCAACAGAAATGAAGCAGTGATCACCTTTTCGCTTCTCGCCTTTGATTTCCAATACTCGGCCGTCTGAAGACCTAATTCTGATGATTCGCCGATTGCAGACGATCGTAGCCTCGTTATTCATTAGCCAGTCCATGCCGATGATGACGTCGAACTCTTTCAACGGAATCGGGATAAGGTCGAGGTTGAATACGATGTTGTTGACAAGTAGAGTGCAGTTACGGTAAACAGAATCAACCATAACATAGTTGTTACTGGCTGTCTCAATATCAAGTATCACGGGAAGCTTTGATGGAGATTTATATAATCTTTGAGCGAAAGTAGTTGATATGAAGGAACGACTAGCACCGGAATCAAATAATACGCGAGCAGGAATTGAGTTAAGCATGAACGTACCGGTAACTACGTCAGGTGTTTCTTTTGCTTCCTCAGCTGTTATTTGAAAAGCTCGAGTCCTTGCGGTCGGAGTAGCAGCTGAACTCTTCATCATAGATCCTCCCGCTGACGACTGTGACTGTCCTCGTTGCCCGCTGCGACACTGATACATGAAGTGTCCTCTTTTCCCGCATTTCGCACATCCGCGTCCTTGCTGTGGGCACTCTTCACTACTATGACCGATTCTGTTGCAAGCAAAGCATGTGACGTCATCTGGATTACATAGTCCCATATGTGACTTTCTGCATCTCTTGCAGAATCGCGGCTCGTTCGTTAATGAATACGCTTGGGCTTTCGGCTGTGAACTATACTGCTGTGATTGCTGAGACTGAGACTTATTTGGCTTAAAGAATCTGCCAAATCGCTGTTTCTTCGGAGGAGATGGACATGTCAGATTCGCTGATGGAGCATAAAGCTGATCGCCATACTCTAGATATCCTCTCTCGATTTGTCTTGCCGCTTCGACCATTTCCAAGTAACTCTTATATTTTTATTGCGCTCATCGGGTGCCGGTATCTTGGGTTGAGTCCTCCGCGGAATCTATTCATCTTCCTTTCTTCAATAGCTACTTGATACGAGGAGTAGCCGCATAGTCGTGAGAATTCATGCTCATATTCGTCAACAGTTTTGTTTCCCTGAGTCAGCTGCATCAGTTGAACCTCCATTTTATCTTGTTGGTCGATCGGACAATATTTTGCATTGAACATATCTAGGAACTGGTTCCACTCTAGAGTCTGAATAATTTCTTCACCGTATATGCTTCTCTGCGTTTTCCACCATGCACGAGCAGCTCCAACAAATAACGCAGACGCATAGCTCACTTTCTTTGAATCTAAACAGTCAGAGATTCTAAAGATCTCTTCGGTATGACTCATCCAATCCATCGCCTGAATTGGATTCACTGTACCCTCAAAGTTCAGGGCACCGCTCGCTTTGAAGTCCTTGAACTTACAGCCTTTAGGCTGCTCGATTTGGGTTTCAGGAGTAGAGTTATCAGA
This sequence comes from Centrapalus pauciflorus, assembly GCA_020465985.1. Taxonomy (NCBI): domain Eukaryota; kingdom Viridiplantae; phylum Streptophyta; class Magnoliopsida; order Asterales; family Asteraceae; genus Centrapalus; species Centrapalus pauciflorus. The sequence goes on along the minus strand of JAANYP010004826.1, from coordinate 71,396 downwards.
ATCAGATTCTCACTAGTCTAGGTCCCACATCATGCAATACGATATCAACCATAACTAAGATAGAGTAATTAATTGCGGAATATTAAATTACAGTACAAGCTATTAAGATTTAAGTTTAATACAGATTAAGTTTTTAAATTAAACTTATAAAGGGCACAAGTCTAATCTAATTCATGCCATCATATTATCAAAATAAATCTACCCAGATTACCATAATATCATCATCCAATTAGTACCAAAATGGGATCGCTGAATAGAGATCTATGAAACTTCTGACTTGAGCGTGTAAGACCTAAGAACTAGGTCCGGCAGGTGACTTTCCTTTGTCTTTTCCTGTAAAAATATTAATGTAGCAACCGTAAGCAATGCTTAGTGAGTATATAGATTTTCAAATTAAACATACAATGTCAAGCAGATAATCAATCTAGCGTGATATGTCTTGGCTGCCGCTACAGCCCTCATGATTGAGACATAGAAGTCATAGAGTCGGATGATGCTCATGCCACGCTCACGCTTAAATCGTGGGGATCAGCCACATACTGGGCTAGCTACCAGTAAATCAACGTGGCGGAACATCGGAGGTCATTACCAAGTTCAATAGAACTGGTGAAATAGCCAGGTCTAGAACAATAGACCAATCAGGGCTAATCAAGCTGAATCAATATGTCAAGTATATGCAATGATGAAGCATACGTAATCAATGTCATGATAGCCAATAATCTTTAAGCAATATCTGAAAGGAACTGTAAAAGCGATATCATATGAAATGATAAGTCAAATAGCTATCATGATCCACTGGGCAACACCCAACCATGGTGTGCACAGGTCACAATCCAGCTGATGATATGAGTGTCAATTTAATCTAACATCAACAATATGTCTCAACCGGAAATCAAGCATGTTAAATCTGAATATCTATAACTCACAGTGTTGGGTCTTTATCAAACAGATGTAAAATCTGCCACCTGAGTTATCTCAGGATTTTATCTCAATCTGTTTTCTGTCAAATCAAATCTTTGACCCGCTTTAAATCTTTAAATCTTTGTATCTATGCTCAGAATTTCACTGAACCTGTCCAGAATAATCATGTCATTCTCATGTCAACATCATCATCTTCTTACTTTAAAATCTTTATTTTATCTGATTCTGATAACTTATTCGTTCAAAAATCATTCTTTGTTTCATAAATTCTCAAGGTTAATATATATATATATATATATATATATATATATATATATTATAATTATTTTGCTAATTATTTCGTTATTTTATGCGTGGTCTATGTATTTTATTTAATATATTCGAATTTAAGGAGTGTGGTTCGAATTTATAAATTAAATTCGAACATATAGACTATTTCAAATACATTAAAGTCGAATGCTTGGTTAAATTTGAATTCCCTCAAATTTAAGGATAAATTCGAAGGTGGCAAAAATTTAAACATAGGCTAAATTTAATTCCATAGCTAGATTCAAGGCCCACAGTAAAAATTGAAATCCAAGTCAAACTCTAGAATCATTATTTCGAATATAGGTTAAAGTAGAATAAAGGATTAAATTCAAATTAAAATTAGATTCAATTCATATATATTAAATTCAAGTATATATATTATTAAAAACCTATCAAATTCGAATGTCAGATGCTAAGTTCGAGATTTTCAATTTCAAATATATGTACTTGTCAAATTTCGAGGACCACATTTCGTTTTTAATGTTTAAGATTCATTCGAATTTATTAAATTCGAAACATGCTTTCGAGTTTAATTATTAATTTCGAATATATTTTCGAATTTAATTAAATTTCGAGTTTGTTCTATGTATTTCGAGTTTGTTCTTGGCTTTCTCGAATTTGTTCATATTTGCAGCTTTAAAACATACATTTTTAGGCCTAAAATCACGAATATGTTACGTAACAAACCTATGTTCGATTATATTATACAAATTCTAGTTAAACTCCATAAAAATAGCTTTAAATTTCATAAAACTAATAAATTCGAAAAAACCGAAATATATAAAAACGTAAAAGTATCGATTCTTACCTCAAATTCGTATGAAATCACGCAGGAGATAGCAGATTCGTGTAGTATTCTCCGAGATCTTTCTAACGATATATATAACTTGATAATCGAACGGTCGGTTTGGGAGATAATTTAGAGAGAAGGTAGAGAGAGAGTAGAGAGAGAAAGTTAGAGAGAGAGAGAGTAGAGAGAGAGAGAATCCGATTTTTTTTTAAATAAATCACGTTTATATACCTCATCTAGTTATATTTGCTAGTTAACCCACTTTCATTTTTGTATATTATATCTCTTTTATTTAATTATCTTTATTAATTCATAATATAAATATTTATATAATTTAATTAAATATTTCATAACTTAATTAAATTATAATTCAAATAGTGTAACATTATTACATTATCGGTTCAAAATACTACTGAATTTACGACTAGATCAAAAGTTAGGTTGTTACACTTTGTGGTTGTTTTTCTTGATAATGGTTGTGTGATAAGCAAAATGTTTGAGGGAAAAGAAAGTGGGGTAACTAGTATATAGACTAGGAATGAAGAAACCACTTTGACACTTTCTTTTGAAGAACGTTGGGATGCATTAGAGAAGGAAATTAGTACCAACATAACTAAGAGAATGTTGGTTGACTATGTTAATTGCAAAGGGGATGAAGAATAACATGAATTGGTCATTCCTTGTGATTTGAGAAAGATGATTATTTTCTTAGATCAAGTAATAGCAGGAAAGTTTGACATGAGTGAGAAGGACACTTTTGCAAAGGAGTTTGACATGTTGATGTTATGGTTTTATAAGGAGTACTTGAATTCTCCACAAGATAGTTTGCCTAGGTTGGATGATGGAAGATCAATTTGTATGATGGGTTCGTTATTGACAATTAACAACCTTGGAGGGGCAGAGAACATCTGTGTCAATTGCAAGTGGGGTGATGTTGCTAAGATACCTGGTTACAACAATGAAGATGCTTTGAAATTAGAAGCATTTTATGTTGGAAATCTACAACAACTTGATATACATTTTGATGTGGCAAAGAAGTTGTTGGAATTTAGTGAAAATGACTACGTGGTGTGGAAAGGATTGAGAACAAGACTTGTAACAGACTTAGTTAAAGGTTTCATGACATTTATGGAGACACACCAACGTCTATGAGGTACAAGGAATTACTCAAAAGCAAGATTCAAGACTTAGTGCAATGGTTTCACAAGGAATACATGAATTGTATTTTTGACGCCCCGATGCCACCAAGAATTGAAGGTATTGAAGTATGCATGTTTGAGTATGAATTGGTTCATGGAATAGGTGGAAGTGAAAGAGTAAGCAAGGAGGATCAATGGGAAACTGTGGCTATGAGTTTCGGTTTTGAAGCAACCATGAAGAACAAGCTTCTAGGAATATTTGAGAGATACTTGGAGTTGTTAGACTAGTTTTACAAGGCTATGTTGGAAGAGAAGACTGCTATGGAAGAAAGCAGGATTGTAAACGCAGGTGTGCCTACTGCGGGAAACATTAACCAAGTGAATGTGGTAAATGGAAGTGACAACATTGAACTTGGAAAAGAAGGAAACGAGGAACGTGAAGACGAAGCTCAACAAGACCCAATAAAGATTGCTTACGATGATGAAGAGAACCTTGTCATAACTATTGATGGTGAGACGGAAAGCAGTGAAAGCTCAAGTGGAGAATATAGTGATGAAGACCCAAGTATCGTGGAATGTTACAGAAGCAGTGAAGATGAAGAGTTTCATCTTGCATGTCAAGGAGACTTAAAGCGGTATTAAGGGGGAGAACGAAGTAATTAATATCAATACTTTAAGGTTTATGTTAATTATTATGTGTTTATATTATTAGGGGCTCTTATTAATATTTAGTCTAAGTATTCTTAAAACAGTTAGTGTTGGTTTTTGATTTGGTTGTGACTTATCCGAACAATCACAAGGGTTTGTATGCACCGGTTCAAATGTTTAAGAGGTGCAGCACAGAAACCGCCAAACTATGTGTGTGCATATGTGTGTATGGATCGATCCTATAGTCAATGAAATACATGATTCATTGTTAGTATTACGGCTATTGCTATTGTGTTTTTTTTCTTATTCCATTACCGAAACGTGTGATTGTGCAATATGTATTCTTTCGGTTCTGCAAGTGATCGAAACAGGAGGATTGATTCTGTCTGGAACAGAATTGCACCGAAGCGAAGAGTAGATTTACAACATAATGAATTTGAAAATTCTTAAAATGAAGTTACCAAAATTTATTACGATGTTCCTAGCATACAAGTTTACAATATTTTGTTGCATATATAATCATCTCTGAAGATTCTACTTGATATTTATAGTTTTGGCAAAGGGAGGCTGCAAAATTGAAGCAGCAACTGCAAAGTCTGCAAGAAAATCATAGGTAAATTCTTTAACTAACAAGAAGACTTACATGTATGTGTCCAACATGACTCAATAAAGCTAAAACAAATGATAAAGAATATATATATATATATATATATATATATATATATATATATATATATATATATATATATATATATATATATATATATATATATATATATAATATGGTTGAGATCCATAAAAACCATATTAGACTAGGAAACCGAAATACCATATTAAAAAATACGTTCATTATGATAAAATGTTAAATTTCATGCAAAAGTATAATATTCATATGTCAAAATTGCATTATGATTACATCACAATGTTTAACTAGTTCACATCATTTTTATATTCGTTACGTTAAAAATGTTGAAACGTTTAATTTCATGCAAACGTTTAAACATATTTATATTGCAATTTTGCATGAAATTAAACAATTTAACGTATTGAACATGTTCATTTAATATGGTATTCCGGTACTCCAGTCTAATATGATACCCATTGATCTTGAATATATATATATATATATATATATATATATATATATATATATATATATATATATATATAATATCTTGAGAAGTGTGTGAAAAATTGATTCAATTTTTACACATTGATTAACCGATCTTTAAATATATAAATAATGAATCATCAATTCCGAAAAAAAGTGAATCATCAATGAACTATTTCTTACATTGATTCATTAGCTTATGAATATAAATAATGAATCAAAAATTTAAAATAAATGAATTAATGTACAAAATCAGTGGATTATAACGCTTCTCATTTCACAAGATATATTTAACTTCAAAAGATAAACTAAGCGCATATATATATATATATATATATATATATATATATATATATATATATATATATATATATATATATATATATATATATATATATATATATATATATATATATATATATATATATATATATATATGTATGTATATATATGTATGTATGTATGTATAGATACATATACATACATACATCTATGTATGTATGTATGTATAGATACATATACATACATACATAGATGTATGTATCTATACTATATATATATATATATAGAATATGGTTCGTGTGAGTACCTAAAAAATGCAGAGTACCGTGAGTACCTGTGAACACACGGGTTTAAGATGTGAACATGCTCCGAAAAAAAGTTTTTTTTTTGTAATTTTTTTCATATTAATTTAGATACAAATAATATAAGCCTATTCGTAAAAGATTACACACATTCACACTTTCTAGCCTCTTAAAAGTCATGTGAACGTGAAAAAATTCATGTGAACATGCTTAGCTGTGAACATACGTTCACAACAGTGCAGTTCATGTGAACTTGCACGTTTAACATAGTTCTAGTGTGTGTTTAGGTGTGATTTTTTGCAAGTAGTCTTATATTATTAATTTAAACATGATTATGAAAAAAAATTTCAAAAAAAATGGTTTTAAGCGAGGTACCTCCGGTACTCCGCAAAACTAGTGGTACTCATTTGAACCCAAATCTATATATATATATATATATATATATATATATATATATATATATATATATATATATATATATATATATATATATATATATATATATATATATATATATATATATATATAGATTTAGGTTCAAGTGAGTACCACCTCTAATGCAGCGCACCAGAAGGTACCACCCTTAAAAGTAATTTTTTTGAAATTTTTTTTCATGAACATGTTTTAATTAACATTACATAGATCATATGTGAATTTCACGCAAATCCGAACACTCTAAGTGCATGAAAACACACATCACATAAATGCATGTTCACATGTCTTCAAAATTATGTAAGTGTATGTTCACATCATTTTTTAGGAGTTAGGAGATGTGAATGTATGTGAACTTACATATGATCTTTATAATGTTAATTAAAACATATTTATGAAAAAAAATTTCAAAAGTTATTTTAAAGGTGGTACCTTCTGGTGCGCTGCATAATAAGTAGTACTCTCTTGAACCATATTATATATATATATATATATATATATATATATATATATATATATATATATATATATATATATATATATGTGTGTGTGTGTGTGTGTGTGTGTGTATGTGTGTGTGTGTATGTATATGTGTATATGTAATGTATGTATGTATGTATGTATTTATGTATGTATGTATGTATGTATATATATGTGTGTGTATATATATATATATATATATATATATATATATATATATATATATATATATATATATATATGTTGCAGAAGCTAAATTCAGTGTAGAACCATAGAACCAATATCATCCATAGATATTTTAATAATTCAACGGTAAAATAGTAAAAGATTGGCAATAGCAAACAAATTGACATTAGTAAAAAAAATCTCTTATTTATTCAAATTAAAATAACATTAATATGATTAATTTTTAAATCAAAAAAATTATACCATAACAACGAGAATTTTAAACTTTTTAAAACGAGACCGTTCATAATATATATATTTTTTAAAACTTTTACGTGTTTATTTTTCGTAAATTTTTTTTTTACCGACAACACGATGCAATATAGCATATCGAGACC